>JAQQSW010001409.1:0-18602 GCA_028646575.1 Pseudocheirus occidentalis
GAAACTGTGAACATTGTACTGAATAAAGATTTGTAATGGAATAAACAGAGTGTTCACTAATACTGTGTAATCCAAATCTTAAAAGCTCTTCACAGTAGCATTCTCTCAAGAATCTACTGCTGATTGGCTTTACACTGACTTCGTCCAAATCTCAGCAAACTCCATCTATAATCTGTAAATGTGTATAATATAAAAAAACAAAATACAACAATAAAGCTTTGAGAGAGAGAATAGCCTGAGGCAATGACTTGTTAAATGACTTGTCCAAGGTCATGCATCCTTGTGTATGTGTCAAGTACGTGTCAAGACCTTGAGCCATGATTTCAAGGCTGGTATTCTTTTTATCCACAATTGCCACACTGTCTCTCTTGGCTTATTCTTATCTTTCCTCTTTCGTTCTCTGTTTCCCTACCCTATTGCTACCCTCCAGAGCTAAAGTCTATGAGTCAGACAACCTGCTCATGACTCCATCTCTGAGTCACTATTTTTCCCTTAGGAAGTTACTTTTTCTCAGTGCATGAGCTTCTCCATCCATAAAATATGCACACTAACATTGGATACTTTAATGCTTCCTGGAATGGTTCATGATAATAATGAATATAGAGTAATGTTACTATTCTTCTTACTGTTCTCCCTTTGTAGAATAGAACTATAATTTATCAGGCAAGGTATTACTAAATTCAGAAAAACTATCAATGCTGTCTCTTGGGTGTCTAATACTGTGACTTACTGTAGCAGTGGATATGGCAAAAAGGCTATTCAGTCATGATGAATAGTAGCATTGTAAACTCCAATTCAGTTACCAGGCCAAACTCCTATACTCTACAGCCAGATGATAATTATAGCTCACATTTATATAGGACTTTACACCTTACACTTTACACTGTCCTCACAGCAACCCTGTGATGCAGAGATCAGATTGCATTTTTCTGGGAGGGTAGAAGTAAGGTCTGGACCTTTGGTTTCATCAGTCTAGGAAATTCCCATTCTGGAAACTCCTTCCACATTTGCAACTTACAGTCTTAACAGAGCTACCTGGGACATTGAGAGGTTAAGTGACATGCCTATGGGCACACAACTAGTTTGTGTCAGGCACGTCTTCCTGACTCCAGGACTGGCCTTCTATCCTGTATGATAGATTGCCTTTCAAGTAAGACCAAAACAGATTATTCCCTGAAATTTTTCTATAATATTATAGTTATTTCTCATCTGTTTTTCTTAATCATTGTTTTTTATTCCTAATTAATTTGGGATCTGATTTTCTAAAACAACTGCTTAAGAGTTCTGATATTAACTAGTGCAATAGCATTCATACGGCACTTTAAGATTTGCAAATCACTTTCACAAACACAGTTCTCTCTTCCACATGGTGAAGGCTAGGGGTATGGTACCCCAGTGATCTGGAAAATCTACGTAAAATATTTTGGCCTTCCCTTCATACCAGAGAAGAAGTCTAATTTTTTTTCTTTTTCTTTTGAGGAGTTTTGATATTATGTAGTACTATACATTTAATTTATGCATTTTTGAGTTTGAAAACTTTTTCTGTGTCTGCTGGCCTTTGGGTATCATCTGAAGCTTCTATAAAACTCTCCCCAAATTCACATTTAATTTCTTATGCAGCCTGTGATATAACCAAACCTCAAAGGGAAAAGTTGTGATGTTCTGTTGAAGGGATAACTATATTATCTCTGATCCTTGCAACAACCCTGAGAAGTAGATGATGTTATTATCCATGTTTCACAGAGAAGGAAACTGAGGCAGGCAGATAACAAGTGACTTGTTCAAGGTTATAGAGCTTGTAAGTGTTTGAGGCTGGATTTGAACTTAGGTCCTCTATCATTTCAGGTCCAACACTCTATCCACTGTACCACCTAATCATGAATTTAAAAGTAAGAGCTTCCTTACCAGGTCTTGTCTTTGTGGGAGAATAATAGAGAGAGTCTGGATCAGTGATTTCATCAATGAAGGTAGCTTCCTGGTGTTAGGACTTTCACCTCCAAGGCAGAGAGCAACTTGTCTGCAATTTAACTGTAGAGAGTTTTCTAAACTAAGCACTGGAAGGTTATATCACTTATCCCTATTCATATATATGTGAGAAGCAGGGGTGAGGGGCAAACTCAAGTTTTTCTGTGTCTGAGGTCATCCTAGAGATGTATTAGTTCATACTACCTGTCCACAGATGTACAAGAATCATTTATACTCATTTTACAAATACGTAAATAGGTTTAGAAAGGATAAAAGCTACTTATTCAGGGCCATAAAACTAGTAACTGGCAAAACAAGGAGTTAAGCCCAACATTTTCTGACTTGAAGTCTGGTGCTAACTTCATTACATCACATTGTAGTAGCAGTAGGGGTGGTGGTAGTAGTAGTAGTAGTAGTAGTAGTAGTAGTAGTAGTAGTAGTGATGGTGGTATGGTAGTAATTCATATTTATATAACACTGTAAGTTTTACTTAGTACTTTTACATATATTATCTCTTCTGGTCAAAGTCACCACATTGTTGAAAACTGAATTCCAGTTTAAATTCTTTAGCCTCACAACATTTAAATACCTATTTTTATATCTGAGCAAAGTATAAAAGGTAGGAAGTCCCAAGAGAAAAGATACAATAACTTATGTAAGCCTTGAGGTCTCTCCTCTCTTAGGTGGGCTTCCTCTCTCCAACCTGAGACCTCAGATAAAAGATCATCTAAAGGTCAGCACCCACTCAAAACTAGTATTAAGAAGAAAAACAAGTCATGATGGCTGTCAGCAGATTGCTGCATACCTCATAGTACTGAGGCAGTAATGGTTAGGGAGTTGTACTGTCTTCTCAGCATATGTACCTGAGATGTGACAGAATATCTCTCAAGATTTGGGGGCAAATGATTGCACCAGAATGAACCTACAAAATGTGGCTAGGGAATTTGAAGTGCTTGCAAGAAGTTGAAGACTTTATAGGCACGGGTGGTATTTTCATCACCACACAGATTCAGAAGAAAAAGGCAGTCTTGGGAAATTAATAATTGGTCAAGTCTGAAAATAAGATTTAGATTTTTGGAATATTGTTTCTTAAAAAATAATCATGGGCTCTTGGTTAGGGATGGAGTATATCTCATAAAGGCCAGTAAAATATATTTTATGGAAACATTCACATCTAATAGGACTTTAAAATAAAGGAAGAAAATTATCCATACACATCCACAAAATCAAACACCATAGGGAATGGCGTCTTCTCTGGCTTCTTGTTAAAATGGCATATGAGACTAGGCGCTTTTGTTGGTTTATGGGTCCCTAAGATGGGAAGAAGGGGTGGTGGTGATGATGTTGAGCATGCACTTGGATCACTTCAGTGAAACTTGTTCTGGCTTCTTGCTAGTAGAAAAAGAGGCTGTTGGTTTGTCCCTTGACCCCTGTGAAGGGAAGAGAAAGAATATAAGAAAAGGTATATTCCAAAGATGACTGGCAACTGAACAAAAGGAGTCATCAACTCAGCAGGCTCAAGAAAGAAGAACATCATCTATTTTTGCTCTTTCTTCTCCTCTTTTAAATGTATGTTTCGAGATTCCAACAAGAACAGTCAAACAGATAAGGGGAACCAGGAGAAAACAGCTCTATGGAAAACAACAGAAGAGGCAATAGATAGAAGGGTTAGACCCTAGTGTCAAATGCTACAGAAATACCTGAGTATGAAGACTGAAAAAGGGCTATTTGACTAGCAAGTTCTTTATTGACCTTAGAGAAAGAGTGATGGGGAGAGAAATAAGATTATAGGAGGGTAAGTAATGAGTTGATGATGAGGAAATGGGGTCAAAAGTTCCTGGGATTTGTTTTTGACCTTTTATTATTATTTTTATCACTGATTAGGATAAATTTATAGATCACATTCTTATCAGTTTTTACAGATGACGCAAAGATAGGAAGGATAATTGAGTCAGGATCCCAAAAGCTCTCCAGAGGATAGAGCACAGAGCCAAATCCAAGATTAAATTCAAAAGAAAAAATATCAAGTCTTAGGCTTGGGTATACAAAACCAGTTTCACAGAAATGAGGTTAGGGAGGCATGTAATTGTTCTGAAAAATATCTAGGGGTTTTAATGAATGAGAAGCTCGCTGTGGGTTGGAAGTGTGATTGTGGCATCCAGAAAAGGTAGTACAATTTTGGTTTATATTTAGAGAGGAATACTTTCCAGAAATACTGAGGTAATAGTCCCACTGCACTGTGTTCTCATCATACCTTAGATGTAGTATTTTGCTTAATTCTAAGACCCACAGTTTAAGATAGATATTGATATGTTTGATAAACAAAGATATTGATATGATTGATCTTAAGTGTGCAGAGGACAACCAGGATGGTGAAAATCCATGAGTCCAAGTTATATGATGGCTAGTTGAAGGAATCAGGAATATTTTAGCCTGAAGAAGATAAGACTTCATGGAGAACACGTGAACTTTCTTCAAATAATCAAAAAACTGTCACGTGGAGGAGGGATTAGACTTATTCTGTTTGGACTCAAAAAGCAGCAGCAGAAACAGTTAGTGTAAACTGGGAGGGGGGAGCCAATTTTGGATTGATTTTAGGGAAAAAAATTTACAGCAGTTCAAAAATGAAATGGGCTGCCTTGAAAAGAGGCAGGTGCCTTTGCTCAGAGGTCTTTTAACAAAGGCTGGATGACCATTTTTCAGGTATAGTATTGTGGAATTTCCTTTCATGAATGGGTTGGACTTGATAGTAGTTAAGATTCTTTTCCACTCTCAAATTCTGTAATTCTGTAGCTATATTTATTCTGAAGCAGCAAAGAAAATATCTAAATCCTGTCTGGTATCCATCTATGACAAAATGAGTGCCACGAATAATCTAATAGTGAAAAAAGCACTGGATTAGGAATTAGATTACCTGACTCCCACTCCCAGTTCAGCCATGTTCAGTCTGAATTATATCAGATAGGAAGCAGTGTAGTGGCACACAATGGGGAAAGCACTGAACTTGGAATTAGAGCTCCAGTCTTGTCTGTGTCACTAATAAGGGGCGTGACTGTGGACAATCCAAGTCCTTTAGGCTAAATTATTTCTTTTTTCTATGCACTTTTATTTGCTATCTGCCAGATTCCCCATCAATAAAGCAGAATTATAACTGCCTCTTGCCTAACTCAGAGAAGTGTTGTTGGAACACATGAAACTCCATGAATGGAGGACTTTTAAATCCTTGGACTTTGTAAAAAGTAAACTTAAGATATTGCTTTGGTTGATTATTCAAAATACAAGTCATCATATAAGCCCATATATTTTTGTAAACTTTTAAAGGTAAATATTCAGTGAGTTTATGTAAGGAGATGATTTCATCATGGAGCAGAATTCATTTTGAAACAGGTTCATCTTTAATAGCTTTAGAGTAATGGAAAGAACAATAGATTTAGTCAGACCTGTGGATGGATCCTGGATCTGATACTTAAGAATTCAGTACCTTGGATAAGGGAACAGCTAGGCATCTCAGGGGATATAGTACCCCCCCACCTGAAAGACTTACCTTCCTGAGTTCAAATCTAGCCTCAGACACTTACTAGCTAAGTGATCCTGGGCAAGTCATTTAACCCTGTTTGCCTCTGTTTTCTCATCAGTAAAATGAGCTCAAGAGGGAAACAGCAAGCCTTCTCCAGTATCTTTGCCAAGAAAACCCAAATGGATTTATGAATAATCAGGCATGACAGAAAACAACTAAACAGCAACAAGCTTTGTGTAAGAGCCTTAGCCTCTAGGCCTCATTTTCTCTATGTGTAAAATAAAGGGACTGAACAAGAGAATTTTAACAGCCATTTTCCAGTAGAAGATAGTGAAAAGATATGAATAGGAAGTTTTCAAATGAAGAAATTCCAGTGAACAATAATCATTTAAAACGCTCTAAATCACTAATAATTAGAGAAATGCAAATTAAAGCAACTTCTGACATTCCACCTCATACATATGTGACTGGCAAAGATGACAAAAGAGAAAACGACAAATTTTGTATGGACTATAGGAAACAGGTACATTAGTACACTCTTGGTAGAGCTACAAATTGGTCTAGTCATGCTAGATATTTGGAACTGCCCAGAAAGTTACCAAACTGCATACCCTTTTACCCAAATATATTACCACTAGGCCTAACTCCAAGGAAACCAAAAGGAAAAGAGCCTGTGTGCTAAAATATTTTCAGCAGTTCTTTTTATGGTAACCAAAAACTGGAAATTAAGAGGAAGTTTTCCTATTAAAATAGGGTTAAATAAATTGTGCTATAAGAAGTTTATTGAATGTTATTATATGATAAGAAATGATGAAGTGTACAAATTCAGAGGAAATTGGGAAGATCTTTATGAATTAGTGCATGGCAAAGTGAGCAGAACTAGAAAGACAATTTATACAGTGATAATATTATAGAAAAAACTTTGAAAGACTCTAGAATTTGGATCAACCCAATGCTAAACCATGAGTCCAAAATAGTGAAATAAAACATATGGTTGTGTTGTAGAAGTTGACCTCCTAACAGAGAGGAGATGAACTTACAATGCAGAAAGAATCCTAATACAAGCGTAACATGGTAATATGTTTTATTGTATTATGTAGATCTGTATTGAGAAATGTATTTGTTAAGTTTTTTAAATTGTTCAATAGGTAGAAGGTAGTAGTGAGGACAAATTATCCAAAGAAACCTTGTTACTTAAAAAAATAAATAAATTAAAATATCCTAGGGTTCCTCTTATAAAGGATTCTAAGGAGGATGGAAAAGATCCCTGTAAGGGGGTTTAAATAGTGAAGTGGCAACAAGATGTTTTTGCCATAATTTTTTTCTGATAATGACTTGTCAAATAGCAATTGTTTGATAGTTAATAATGGCTACCCTTTATATAGTGCTTATGTTCCAGGGCTGTGCTAAGTACTTTACAAATATGATCACATTTGTGATAATATTGTGATAATAAATGATCTTCACAATGATTGTGGGAGGTAGATGCTATTATTAGATGAAGAAACAAGACAAACAAACATTAAGTGACTTCGCCAGGGTCACACGGCTAGTAAATAACAGAGGTTGGATTTGAAGTCGGGTCTTCTTTACTTTAGGTCCAACATTCTATCTGCCAGTCACCTAGATTTCCTCTAAAAAGTAGCATAGAGATTAAATACCAAGGGCTAAAACATATAAAGAGACTATGGATATTAATAGGTCTTAAGGTTGCTTTTTCTTGGAAATATTACATGAAGTCCTTTATTTTGTTTTATCTTTAAAAAAAACTTTTAGGTGAGAAAAATAATTCTGTTTAAAACCTTTAACTGGAGATTATGTACAATAAAGGCAATATTGTAGAACATGAAAAATTCAGTGATGTTCCTTTAAAAACTAAATTACTAGCAAAAAAAATCTTACTGCCATCATGAGTCAAGGATGTGCACAAGAGTAATCCTCATACAGTACAGGAGTTTGGCAAAATAATAAATAAATAAACAACAAACAAACAAATAGATAGATAAATAGATAAATAAATAAATAAATAAAAGCTGCTTCTTTGTTCCAGGTAGATGCTGCACCATCCTTATTCAGAGTAATAACTGCCAAGTTGTGGGGTCATTTTCCAAGAAATTTACATTTCTTGGACTTAGTGTTCCAGCTGGTATGTTGATTTTATAGTGTTCTGTTCCAAATCTGAGTTCCAACTCATTGATGGTTCTTTCTAGCATGGAATACAGGGGATGGTTTATTCCAGGAACTGGTGGGGGATGGAAAAGGAGTTGAAATTCTTCTTAACTTTAAAGAGCCATGTGTTGACCTGCATTTTTGGGGTGACAGAATCATTTATACATGCTGATAGTCTACAAATCCTCCCTGCTTCTGGGTTTTTCTCTCTAGGGGGAGGCAAGCTGTTTCTCCAATAACCTTTCTTGCTCCTGCCTACACTGATGGCTCAATTCCACATTCTAATTCATTGTCTTCATAAGATTTAAGTAAATCCTCCTTCAAATTTTCTCCTAATTCAGTGCCATGCTATAAATCACATACAGGCTATTTCCCCTGCTTTGGCACGGTACTGAAGCTCTTTGGCTATTTCCTTTAAAAGGACCAGATTTATGATACCACTTTGGCTAAAATTTCTGCAACATTTGCCACTTTTAGATTTTTAACTTTGCAAAGTTCCATTAACTTAAGTGGTAGCTTACTGGCTGACTCTTCACACATACTGAATAATCACTTAGTTTAATTAGGTGTAGGAGTATTGTTCCAATCCAATAAACATTTATTAATCATAAGGCACTATTTGTCATCCTGGGGATAACAGACAAAAGAAAAGGAGATACTACTCATCCTGTTATTCAAGGTCTACTGTTATCTGACTTTACATATCTAACCTCCCATAATTGCCAATGTAGAGCCTCCACTCTGGTCATGACAGTTTCTTCAGTACTTTAATATATCATCTTGTATGACTCCATGATTTTGCTCATGTTTGTACCTTGAAATGCCTGTCCCACTCCTCTACACTTATCTAAAACCTATCCATCCTTTACCAGTCTTAAATGCCATCACTTACATAAAGCCTTTCCCCAAAACTCTAGCCCTCACTGATTTTTTCCCTTTCCTGACTTCACATTAGTGAGCTCTACTACTCATTCTGGTACCTAATTATTGTTTCCTTTTTTTGTTTTGGACAACACATGACAGACTGTTTACTGTGCAAATCTTACCATTTTAGAATTATAGAATATTTCATCTGGAAGAGACCTTATCATCTAGTCCAGCACACTAATTTTACGGGTAAGGAACCTGAGGTTCAGAGAGCTTAAAGGATTTGTTCAAGATCATAAAGTTAATAAATAGTAGGGCAAATATTTTTATTATATGGTGTAATATTAATATGGCTCAGGTTATGATATGTATTGACTTGGTTATACATACTGATGGGTTGTAATATCTCCTTGACTTAGTGCATAAGTATTTCACGAATTGCCTTTATAGGCAGAAAATGAATGAGGTTCAGAAATGAATAAGAAATTGGGTGAGAATTCATTTGGGATATTGCACAGCACATTCAATGACCATCAAACATAACATTTCAAATTTAGAATGGACCTCAGTGGTCATATAGTTTAAATAATTCTAATCTTCATGGTTCTTTGAAAGAGATAGTGACTAGATTTGTGATTTTATTAGCTGAGGTAACTTCTTGGTGAAAAATGTTCTCTACTAATGCAGGCCAGCCCTTTCTCTCAATTTAAAGCCTTAAAGAGTTGCCTAGACCTCATATGGGGTGGAGACCCACAGTTTAAGAAGCACTAAAGGGGTCAAGAGTGGAAAAAATTTAAGAAGCCCTGGACTAGAGCACTGAGAAATTGGTTCACAAAGTATGTCAGCATCAGGTCTTGAACCAAGTCTACTTGGATGAAAGGACATCTCTCTACTACTAGCAAATGCCTCTCCTACCACTTTGAACTCATGCTACATTTTAAAATTTATAGTATTATGGCCAAAACCACAGTTCACTATCTAGGATCAGGTCAGAAATTTTATTTAGGAACACATAATTAAGAAGGAACTAAGAATAAAGAATCCTCCAGAACTGAATACATGGCCAAGTTTTTGTCTAGGAAAAATAATTTGGTTTTGTATCTCATTAGTCCCGCAAACAGAATAGAGCAAATTCTTTTATTCTGAAGTTAACTTTTTAAGTGGAACTAGACAAAATGCTTTTGTCTTGTACATAGGGAGGGATGAACCTAAATTACGAAAAATAGGACTATTCATTTTGCCTAAAGTGGATACTGGTTCATGTCTAAAGTGAAGGGACACAAGGCACTTCTCTCTGGCTATGCACAATAGATTTCTTTTTCTTAAAATTAATAGAATTTATCAAATTCTCTATTCTTCTTAATTCTTACATCCAATAGCAAATGCCTCTCCAAATGAATGATTCTGTGATATATCAGTTTTTATACTGGGAAGCGGAAAAGAGAGAATTTCTCCCCAGTAAAACCTCAAAGATCTAAGTGAGATTTATTTAAGGGTATTCTTTATAGCTAATGACAAGTTATTAGCTCACAAAAATGGTTTCCCAACTTTCCCTTTCATACAAGAAAGATCCCATTTCCAATGTGTGCTAGTTTTCCTTTTCTCTCAGGGACATTCAGAGCATTAATTGATGGGTAAACAAGTACCTCTTACTTCTCATAGAACTACCTTTTGGGATTTTGAGCATTATTTAATGTGAGCATTACATAACTAATGAAGGAAAGAAAAAGGAAGCTGGGAGACAATTTTACTCACCCCATGGCTGACTTTGGGGTTATTCTCATAGATAGGAGCCTACTCTTCTTCTCCTTGGCCAGACTCTTTGACCAGGTTTTCTTGGAGCCTGGAGTTCATCCTTCCAGAACATGGCCACAAGTTCATAAGCAGAGGTATGGCAAAACAAAGAACAAAGGTGACAAAATGTGCGCATAGATCCTAGACATAAAGCTGGAAGGCACCCCAGAGATCATCCAGACAGCTTAAGTGACTTACCCAAGGTCACACAAATAGGTAACATTAGAGGCGAATTTCTTATTTAACTCTTTATTCACTTGAGTCAGTTTCCAGATTCTAAAGTATGGTCTAGATACTATAAACAGACTAACATTCACTCAGCTGTATAGCTATCTCGTCATGTCAATAAGCTTCTTTGGTTTAATACTTCAAATATTAAGTTATCAGACATATATATGTACACACACAAATATGCATATATGTCCATACACATGTGTGTACATATACATATTTATATGATGAGACAGCTGGCAACTATAGGTGAGCTAAAATCCTATAGGCCCTAATGTACCAGACAAACATATACTGGAAAAAAAATCCCAAACTACAGCATGTCCAATATCTTTTACTTGAGGACCTCTCATGAGGGGGATCTCGCTACCTCCCAAGGTAGACCATTTTAATTTTGGGTAGATTGAATTATTAATAATTTGCCCTGATATCATGATTTTAAGCTGCTCCCTGTTGCAAAAATTTATTTTTCATTATCAATATTCTTTCAGGAATGCTACACAATTGTGGATCAAGGAACACCATGATTTCAGAACAGATACAATTCCAGGTTACATGTAGGGCAATTGTGAGGGTTAGCTGGCTGTGTCACATTACCAACAAATGAATGAATGGAAAAGAATATGGGATGGTTGAGGAACAACAGTGAGAAATAAGATAATAATCATGACTAGCATTTAGCATTTTAAGTGCTTTTACAAATGTCTCATTTAATCTTTACAACAACTCTGGGATCTAGGTGCTATTTTTTCCCCCATTTTACAGATGAGAAAACTGACGCAGAGGATTTGTTAAGTGATTTGCCTGAGGTTGTGTAGATTCTAAATTTCTGTTGCCAGATTTGAACATAAGTCTTTCTGACTCTGAGTCCAGTAATCTATTCACAGCTCCACCTAGCTGCCTCGGGCAGATAGTCTAGGTGTTGTATTGGTAGCCACAAAATATTAAAATAAAATACTTTAACACATCTGATCAATACTCTATGGAGGAGGTATGGAAAGATATGAATGAAAGCACCACAGGCTAAGAAAGGACAAAAAGGTTATAATCTGTGCTGGAAGAGGGCATACCCATGTAAAAGAGAACACAGATCCAGTGAAGTGTTGAATGAAACAAACTATACATTTGTTTCTCCCATAGACACTACAACTGATCTTGCCCATAAGCTCACTGAGGGAAGAAACAGCATACATTTCTTGTATATCCTTTTATAATGACTAACACAGTGCTAAGAATATAATATGCGTTCCATGAAGTTATTGTAGTGATTTGAATGATGGCAGAAGAATAGACTAATATTTATCCTGAAAAGGTCCTCATAGCTGAAGGTTGAAACCTTTGGAGATCAGAGGATGAAGCCTTGTAGGGAGAGGGAGGACTTGAGGAGCCAAGCAGAAGTGGTATAGCTAGCTGGCCATCTTTGAGTTAGAGATTTCAGAAGTCTAGCTCTCCAAACATTGTGATTCCACAGGAATCCATAGTTGGGAATGAAGTGAGGCAATTATGTGGATATTTGCTTGTTAGAAGTTCACAATTTAGATTGGCACTATCTGAATTCTAGAAGGCAGTTAGGTGGCACAGTGGAAAGAATATAGAACAAAAATCAGGTAAGATCTGAGTTCAAATCCTGCCTCAGATAGTTCACAGTTTTGTGAACCTGGACAAGTCGCTTAACCTCTGTCCAGCTCAGTTATCTCTTCTGTAACATGGGGATAATAACAGCACCTGCCTTCAGAGTTGTGAGTATAAAAGGAGATTACATTTGTAAAGCATAGTACCTGGCAGTTGGCATTGTTTGTTCAGTTGTGTCCTATTCCTCATGACCCTGTGGACCATAGCACATGAACACTGTCCATGAAGTTTTCTTGGCAAAGATACTGGAATGGTTGATTTGCCATTTCTTTCTTCAATGGGTTAAAGCAAAGAGAAGTTAAATATCTTACCCAGGTTGACACAGCTACTAAGTTTCTCAGATTTGAACTTGGGTCTTCTTGCCTCCAGGTCCAGTACTCTATCCAGTGAGCCATCAAGCTGGCACACAATATAAAAAGCTTACTCCCTTTTATTTCTTAAAACGCTTTGCAAACTTTAAAATACTATATAAATGCTAGTTAGGAGGAAGAAGAGAAGGAGCAGATGACATCCCAATACTGTCTACAGAAAAATACTGGACAGTTTGCCTTCTCCTTAAATCATTCCCCTCGCTTCCCTAACAGAGAAGTGGTTGCATGGGTTTCATATAAATACAGGGGGCTGTGCTCAAAGGCCCCAGTAAAGTTATCATTCTGACTTGACTCTGGACAGGAGCTGCAGTTCTTTCTACCTTGTGTAAAACACAGCCTGGTGACAGCAGTGGTTGTTTGCAGTTTCCATCGCTGGTAGACTTCCTTCGTTTTCTCTTCTCCAGCTGCCCACGGCTTTTGTTTCATTTGTGTAGAGTGCCCATGAGAAGCACTTTGGTCTTTTCGTCTTTTTCAAGTTCCAAACTCCAAGTGAATAAATGGAATTGCTGGTACCTTGCCAGATACATGTGCTCTGTATGAAAGGAAAACAGTAAGCAATCTCTTTTGTTTGAAAAGACAGAATTCAGAGATTACTAGCCTGACAGGTTAGGTTTAAGATTCTCTCCCTTTTTCCTTTGCCTCATCCCCTTTTCCACTTAATCTTCTTTTGATAGCAGAATGGGTTGACTTAAGAGTATCTTTGCTAATTAGAGTCCAGTTGGATTGAATGTGGGGGTGGGACAATTTTTTTTTAAAAACCCTCAAAACCATAGCTAGCTTCTAAATCATCACTATCCCTAAATTGAGTCTGATGTCACTGGCCCTGTTAGATACACATTTTTGCTGTCATAAATAATTCCTGACCAGTTAATTTCAAAGTATTGGGATATAGCTGCTTCTATTTCATCCCCATATGCACTGTACATACAATTTTACTTTAAGCAGCTTTTCCCCCAGTCCCAAGAATGCTCCTCTATCTCTTCCTGGTGCTATTTCTAAACATATGGCACTCATCTCCCCACTCTGGAGAGGAGAAAACAGACTATCACAGACCAACAGAGGGATGCCCAGAGTATCCCTAAATAGGCTTGCACACAGAAGAGGGTGAATCGCACACTGAACACATTTGCACTGCATTTTTATTTGTAACCATGAGTCTTGTGTATTGCTCCAGTTAGAAGGGGGTGGTTGATGTCTGTTGGGTAGGATCCAGGAATCTAGTCTTGTATGGGCAGCAATTCTCCCATAGACGCTGCAGACACGTTCCTGTGTTTTCTTCTAAGTGGCATAAGAAAAATCCTTTGCTCATGTCCCATCTCCTGCAGGAAATTTTTTTTGACCCCCTTCACTCCCCTTAGGCATTACAACTTTCTTTCTTCTCAAATTATCATGCATATCATCTCCTCTCTCTCTCTCTCTGTCTCTCTTTCTCTCTCTCTCTCTTTCTCTCTCCCTCTCCATATATATATATGAAATACATAAATACATATAAATATATATTATTTAATCCTCCTTTCCCCAATGTAATGTAAGCTCCTTGAGGACAAGATTATTACTTGGAATTTATATCACCAGTATAGTGTCTTACACATAGTAAATACTTAAAAATTGCTTTTGGATTGAATTGGATTCTCTCCATATGTGAACCTGAGAGGTGGGGCAGGAGGAAGATTTTTTTTTCTTTTCTGGTTAGGAAGCTGATTATCTGGATGCAGAAGAAAACCAGGCTAAACTTGAAACAAGAAAATGACATTAGAAAGCTCCAGCAGCATTGACTTACCAAAGATAAAATAAGATTAAATATAATCAGTTGATCCAAAGACTCATTCATAAAACATGCTTCACCCCAATGGCCAAGTTCACAGACATGTTTGAAATACTTATGACATACAAATACAAATATATACCCTTTAGAATATAGCTTTCTATTCTTGGAGTACCTAGGGTACTAGGAAATTGTGCTCTTAGTAAGAGCTAGGAGTTCATATAGTTCCACAATTTGTGGAGTGATAGGGAAAGAAAAGAAGAAAAAGTAATAAATTCTTTTTATTTTTTAAATAATTTTAATTTAAAAAATTAGTCTATAAAAAGCCTTTATAGCATACCACAAATGTAAAACATGCCTCTATGATATTTAAAATACAGTGTCCCAGCATTAAGATATAGTGAGGTAAAATTGTCAGCTACAAGCCTGTGGCTTCCCACTGCCTCCTAATCATACACGTCTGACACTTTTAGTTTTGCTCCCTGCTAGAGTCCCCAAACCCTTCCTCAGATGACCACACAGCACTTGGCCAGGGCCAATGAACTGGGAACACATTCTCCACCTCACCTTAAACAAATAAACTCTTTTAAACACTGTGCCTTGGTTTAGCAGTTCTATAATGACACTGAGCTAAATTCCCTTTCCAATTACTCACACCCAACTGAGTGAATGAATGTGGGACTTAGAAGACTAGTTAACAGAGGACAGAGTTTGGTCCTTGGAGCACAGTGTACCTGGATATTACATATACCATAAATGTGAAGTCAGTGTGTGTGTTTCATGAGTATTTGGAACAAAGTCTATAAGTCATTAGTATGGGCAATGCTTTAGGGGTTCACCAGAGAGGTGTTTTGGTTAAATGATCATATCTCTAGATACCTATTCAGTAATATCAAGCTTGGAAAATGAAAGCATCTGATCTATTATAAAAGGTTGCTGAGCATGAGTGGAGATTATTTCTAACTTCATATTCCTTAGAACGATTTAAACATCTCTCTCACCACTGAGCAAACTGATTTTTCCTCTCCATAACACACACACACACACACACACACACACATGCACACACACACACTCATTAGTAAATATTAAACTCTGCAAAAGTTCTCCTAGGTGACCACTCACAAAGGGCATGGGGTGAGTGGGCCATCTTCCTAAGCAAGCTAATTAAAAAGAAAACAATACCAGGCAGAGGCAGAGAAAAATTTCCCACATCCCTGTGAAGACTTCATGCTTGATAGCTTCTGGTGTAAAAGCTCTTTCTGGACCCTGGACCTTTCGTGGCTTGCTTGGTGATTGACCATTCATTCTTGATATCAGCTACAAAGAACAAGAAGAGTCTTTGACATGCTATCAAACCAAAGATATAACTGAGGTACCAATTTATGGCCCTATAGGGGTAAGCAAAAGGTCTCTCAATCAGGCTAGTCACCAAAATGGTATAAATATATTTTTCAATTATAAATACACTTTCCAAAGCCAGTTATCACTTATTTTCCCCTTTAAAATTTAGTTGTGAAGCAAGCTTGCAGAACATTAAAAAGAGTGGTAACCACTTAATATCACCTTCTCTGTTCTCCAATTTTTTCCCTAAGCATGAAAAATCTATATGGAAAATAGAGACTCTATAACTCAGAATACCTAAGGAAACTACACAGCAGAAAGGAATTTTAGCACACTCCCACCTTTAAATTTCTGAAAATTCAAGTTTCGTTTTATTCTTAGGAAATAAAAGCAATAACAAGAAATATTCTGTCAACCATGTCACAAAATATATTTCTGAAATATGAATTCATTTGACAAATATTTGCTGCCTACTTTGTGCAAGGCTCTGTAGGAGTAAAGGACACAGGATGTAACAGAAAACCAAGGGGCGTCCTGCCATCTCTTTTTTTGGGGGGGGAGGGCAATTGGAGTTAAGTGACTTGCCCAAAGTCACATGGATAGTACGTATGTCAAATATCTGAGGTCATATTTGAACTGAGGTCCTCCTGACTCCAGGGCCAGTGCTCTATTCACTGTGCCGCCTAGCCACCCTGTCCTGCCATCTTTAAAGACATCTTTGTGGGTGTGCTTCTAAGACTGAACTGACAACCAAAACCATGACATGAAAAATAACCATATTAACAGTGCTAAAAGGTACTTGTTTATATTGGGTTTTTTTCCCCTCCAGCACTTAGCACTGCCATATAGGAAGTACTTAATAAACACTTGTTGACTGAATGACTGCCTACCTAAAGAAATTTCCAACTGGTACTTATTGTTTGTTTTAATGTGTTTAGTCTGATCCATAGGAATGAATATTCTATTTAATGAATGTACCTTTTTCATTGCTTTCAAATTTAATTCAATAAACACTTATTAAATACCTTCTTTGTGCCAGGATCTGTACTAGGGTCTGGGAATGCAAAAAATGCATAGAAACAAGACAGTCTCATTCCTCAAAGAATTTACATCCTGGAGAGCAGGGAAGATACACACACACACACACACACATGTAAGCAAATGCAAAGCATATATGAAATAATGATAAACAATTACAAGGGGGAGAAAGAACTGATACAGAGTCTGTGGGGGTGGTGGTGAAGGGTATCTGGAAAGGACTCATATAGACCTCTGAGCTATGCCTCAAAGGAAACTTGGGAGTTCTACAAGGCAGGAGTAAAAATAGAATATGTACACTCTAAACAAGAGGAAAAGTGCAAAGGTATGGAGGTACTTTAAACTCTAAACTCCTTAAGAACAGAGTTTTGGGTCATTTAATTTAATTTCTTGATCTCATACTTTTCATAAGCACCACTGAATCTAAATGCTCTATAAATGCTTGTTCAATGAATAAATACATGAATTAATTATCTTTTCCCCCAAATCCTCCTCTCACCCGCTTCCAAACTTACTTGTGTCTTTAGTGTCTTTAGTCACCCAAGATTCTCAGCTTCAGCATTATCCTCAATACCCCACTCTCAATCACCTCACATATAGGTGCAATGCTAAATCTTGTCCTTTCTTTTTCCATACTTCTCCCATAGGTTCATTCTCTCTGCTGACATATTTCAAAATCTCATGACCTCTTGCCTGGACTATTGCAATAGTCTCCTAATTGGTCTGCCTGCCTCACATCTTTTTCCATTCCATCCTCAAGGAAGCTGCCAAAATGATTTCCCCAGAGCACAGGTCTGATCATGTCTCATGTGTACACATACATACATATATACATACACACAACCAACATACCCTCCAATAAATGCTAATGACTCCCTATTTTTTCAGGGATGAAATTTCAACTCCTCTGTTTGACTTTTAAAGCTCTTTATGACCTGACCTCAACCTATTTTTCCATGTTGATTCCACATTACTTTTCTACTTGTCAAACTATACTAGGTCACTTGCTGTTCACCACATACAATGCTTCTTCCATCCCTGAGGGTCTGCCTTTGCACATTTGGGATCTCCAATACCTGGAATACTCTCCTTCTTCATTTCTACCTTTTAATCCCTGGTAGCCTTCAAGACTCGATTCAAATATCACCTTCTGCAGAAGCCTTTTCTTCATACTTCCATCTATATCCTGCCTTTCCTTCTAAGATTATTTTCCATCTGTTTGGCATGATTCTTATATGAAACTAATCACTAACAGGTCTCTTCTATTAGAATTAGGATTAGTTCCTTGAGAGTAAGAACTATTTTTTAAAAATTTATTGACTTGTTTATTTACTTTGGGTTTACAAGATTCATTTACAGAATCACTTGAGTTTTAGATTTTCTCCCCTCCCTTCTCTCCCCCCCACCCCCGCATGGTGGTGTACAGTCGTGTATGGGATCTGCAAACACTTTCACATTGTACAATAGTCTGGTTGTATAGAAGCATTGTAACCAATGGAGCAAATAATGTGCAAGAGAAAGGGGAAAAAATAGAAACAAAAAAACAAAACCAAACATGGAAAAGAACAATAGCATATGTTACTTTCGTCTCCATATAAACTCTGGTCTTTCTAGATCTTTCTCTGAGTGTAGGTATCTCCTTCCATTCTGAGACTTGTAGAATTATCTTTTAACTGTGCGTTGCTGAGAAGAGTCCAGTTTATCAAGGTTGGTTGTCACACATATGATGTATCTGTGACTGTGTACAAATTTTTCCTGGTTCTGCTCTTCTCACTTAGCATCAGTTTGTATAAGTCTTTCCAGGTAAATATGAAGTCCATCTCCTTCCCATTTCTTATAGCACAATAGTATTCCATTACATTCATATACCATAACTTGTTCAACCATTGCCCAACTGATGGGCATCCCC
>JAQQSW010001410.1:0-18522 GCA_028646575.1 Pseudocheirus occidentalis
TATAGCCAGGTTCCAGAGTTCCCAGATCAAGGAGAAACTATTACAAGCTGTCAAGAAGAAACAATTTGAATACTGTGGAAACACAATAAGGATAACCCAGGATCTAGCAGCTTCTACATTAAGGGAACAAATGACCTGGAATATGAAATTCCAGAGATCAAGGGAACTAGGATTAAAACCAAGAATCACCTACCCAGCAAAATTGAGTATAATGTTCCAGGGGAAAATATGGTCATTCAATGAGGTGGAGGACTTCCAAGCATTGTTGATGAAAAAATCAGAACAGAATAGAAAATTTGACATTCAAATAAATATAAGAAGCATGAAAGGGTAAACATGGAAAAGAATTCATAAGGAACTTATCAAAGTTGAACTATTTACATGCCAACATGGAAAAAAAATATAATTGTAACTTATGAAACTTTTATCAGTATGGGGATAGTTGGAGGGAATATAAATGTATACATGCATATATATGTATTCATGTATATGTATGTATGTATGCATGTATGTATACACACATATATCCAGTATGTCTATATAAGAGGGTATATATGTGTATGAATACATATGTGAGTGTGTGCATATATGTATACATAGACAGAGGGCACAGGATCAGTTGAATAGGATGGGATAATGTTTTAAAAGGTGAAATTGAGAGGTGTTAGAGGAATAGAATGAGAGGAGACAGGGAGAGACCAAATGGGATTAATCCTCTCATATAGAAGAGGCAAGGGAGAGTCACTGAGCCACCACCAAGGACTCAGCAGCCTCCACCTCAAGCTCCCTCACTTCCTAATGCTCTATCCCCCTGACCCCCCACCTGCCTCCTCCGACAACCACCTTCTGCAGGCAGTTTCCACCGAAGGAAAAGAAATCATATAGTACATCTGCTATCCAGAACCTCCACTCTTTCTACCTGTTTGCTGATGCAAGTAAGGGTGATGACCTGCTTCCTGCTGGAACTGAGGATTATATCCTTATAAGAATTCAACAGAGAAATGGTAGGAAGACCCTCACTACTGTCCAGGGGATCGCTGATAATTATGATAAAAAGAAACTAGTGAATGCATTCAAGAAGAAATTTGCCTGCAATGGCACTGTAATTGAGCATCCAGAATATGGAGAAGTAATTAGCTACAGGGTGACCAGCGCAAGAACATATTCCAGTTCCTCATCAAGATTGGACTGGCTAAGGACGACCAGCTGAAGGTTCATGGGTTTTAAGTGCCTGTGGCTCACTGAAGCTTAAGTGAGGATTTCTTTGCAATGAGTAGAAAAATTCTCTTCTGTCCCTTTTCACAAGTTTAAAAACCTCACAGCTTGTATAATTTAACCAATTGGGGTCTGCTGTTTAACTTGTACTAGTGTAACTCATTCATGTAATAAACTGAAAGCCAAAAAAAGAGGGGAAGAACAGAAAGGCAAAAGGGAATGGATCAACCTCACTCTTATTTAATTTGGCTTAGGGAAATAATGATATACACTCTTAACTGGGTATCTTGGCCTATAGGAGAGTGGGAGGGGGAAGGGGAAGACAAGGGGGATGATGGAGGGGAGGGAATTTTGGGGAGGAGGTTGTTAGAAACACACACATCTGTAAAGGGACAGGGACAAAGTAGAGAATAGAACCAAGTGAGGAGTTGAATAGGAAGGAGGGAAACATAGTCAGTCTTTCACAATATGTCCATTGTGGAGATATTCGGCATAACTACACGTGTATGGGCTGTATTGAATTGCTTTTCTTTCCAGTGGGGGTGG
Organism: Pseudocheirus occidentalis; assembly: GCA_028646575.1. NCBI lineage: Eukaryota > Metazoa > Chordata > Mammalia > Diprotodontia > Pseudocheiridae > Pseudocheirus > Pseudocheirus occidentalis. The sequence continues at coordinate 1,762 of JAQQSW010001410.1, forward strand.
GTAATGAGAGAAGAAAGGAAAGAATCTGGAATTCAAAGTTTTAAAAGCAAATTTTTTAAAAATTATTATTATTTACATGCGACTGGGAAATAAGATAAACAGGCACTGGGGTATGGAGATCCATCTTGCCCTACCAGAAAGTCAGAATGGGGATGGGGAAGGATATAGGAGAAAGCAGATTGGGTGAGGGAGTATTCAGTGGGATCTCTGTTTTGGGGTGGTGGGTTAGGGGAAAGATAGGGAGAAAATATGCAACTCAAAATCTTGTAGTTTGTAGAGCACAAAGTAACTGCTTAATTAATGGTTGTTTCCTTCCTGCCTGCTTTCTTGAATGTCTGCTATTGTAAAATATTGTGCTAGCTGCTTATATGGAGCCCCCTGCAAAAAAATCCATGATATTGAGGACTTTATGTTACATGGAGGGAAAACAATATTATGAAAAATGATAATAGAACTTGACCTATGATTTCATTGTTGAAGAGAGTTCTCAGCAAGGAACTCATCTTAATAATGTAGGTCACATGTAGGGAATAATGTAGAATTTTCTTGACATTAGGTGATTTTCCAGTGGTCACAAAGCTAATTCATATTAATACTATGGGACCTGAATCCAAATCTTCCTACCAGAGGCAAGCTTTCTATACACAGTACTATATTGCCTCTTACATAGAAACAATATCTAAGGAAAAAAGCCCTAGCAACTGCACTGGGAAAGGGAGGCTTCCTGGTAGAGGTGGTATCTGATGTCAATCTCTAAGGCTTCCAGGGAGGCAGAAATGAGGAGAAACTACATTTCAGGAATTGAAGAAAGCCTCTACAAAGGAACAATGATAGGAGATTGAATGTTGTACAGAGGGAGCAGGAAGTAGGCCATTTTGGCAGAAATGTTGTTAGTGAAGTAATGCCCAGTTTACCTGGAAAGATGGGCCAAAGCCAGATAGAGAAGATTATATTTTTTCCTACAGTCAAATGAAGCTATTGGAGCTTCTTGTTCAGGGGAATAGCATGGGCAGAACTGGGTACTAGGAATATCTATTTGACAGCTGCATGGTGGGTACACTAGGATAGAGATAGACTTAATCTGGAGAGACCAATTAAGAGGCTATTGCAGTAAGTAGTCCAAGAAGTTCCTTCCAATAGGAAAGAGGTAATGAGGACCTAAAGCAAGGTAGTGTCTGTGTGAGTAGGAAGAAGGAAATGGATTTAAGAGATACCTTAGAGGTAAAATTAGCAAAGATTTGGCAGTTTATTGGATGTGAAGGGCAAAAGAGTGTAAAAAGTTTAAGGTGACTCCAAGTTTGTCAGTGACTGAAAAAATCATTGGTGGCCTCAGTAAAAATAGAGAAATTAAGGATAAGGTTTGAGGGAGGAAAGATGATGAGTTATCTTTTCGACATGTGGACTTTGATATGCTTGTGGGACATCAAACTAAATGTACCTAACAAGTAGTTGGTCCTTTATACCAGTTATTGGGAAGAAGATCTGGATAATGTTTGTGGGGAGGAATCAGTGCTCCTCACAACTCCAATGAGACCTCAGGAAGTAACCCTGAACAACCTAGATAAGAGGAAACATAACTAGGGGATGGGAGAAAGTATTGCCAAATTAATTCTGCCTAGTCCAAGAATAAAAGTTAAGATGTGGAAAATGAGATCACTGGAGGAGAGTATCAAGAAAGTGTGGTTTCATTCATTTAAAGATGGATATCCCAGAGAGAGAGAGAGAGAGAGAGAGAGAGAGAGAGAGAGAGAGAGAGATGGTAGATGAAGGTTGGAGGAACAGGGAATAAGTAGCAGAGTGAAGCCATAGAAGAAAACATCTCAAACCAATGGACAAATTGTAAATAAAGGGATTATAAATCCTTAGATGCTGCTTCCAGATGTTACTTACAGATGTTTTGGGGGAGAGATGTCTTTTGAACCATTCCAGCAGCTAACCTTGCGTTTGCGCTTGCTGTCCTCTATGCATTATTTATTTGGCCTCTAGTTCCATGGTAGCCTTTACACAAATTTATAATTTTGGTGAATTGTTATAACTTTTTTTTTCCCCTGAGGGAGGGTGGTGTTGTAGTTTTGTCTTTGGTTGCATTTGTTTGTTTGCTTGTTTAGAGTATTTCTTAGGTATTCTTGCCCTGGGTCATGTCATTTGTTAGTACCTAAAGGTGAGGTCCAAGTCATTTATCACTAGGCCTAAAATATAGTCTGACAGAGTTACAAGACAGAACCCACAAGGTGGAAAATCTTAGGCGTTTACTAGTTCTGCTCAAGCTTTAGGCCATAAGGGACTATCTAGGTTTAATTAATGATTTAAAGCACATGTGTAGCCTTTTGCAGTAAGCCCTTCTCCCCCTGCCAGGTTTTTTTTTTGTAAATCCTATAGGGAAGGAGGTGTGACTTTTCTGATGTTATGGACTTTTTATTCCCTTGAAGTTTGTTGCTTTTAGCTTGTAGAGCTGAAACTGTCACTGTATATCCTTGCTTTGTGTCAATATTTTAGTGAAAATATTTTTTTATCAGAAATTTGCTTCATTGATTCAGTCTTTGCAGATCCTGAACTTGCACTTGGGGTTGGCATGGACCTGGCCTGAGACAAACTATTTAGTTGAGGGAGATGAGGTAGAGGAAAGGGTGAAGAATAACTCTGATGTTTTAAATCTCTGTGACTGGGGAAATGATGGTGTCATCAAAAGAAATAGGGAAGTTAGGAGTGAAATTGATGAGTTCAAACATTTTGGAATTGAGGTGATTGCAAGACATCCAACAAGCAGTTGGAAATGTGAAAATGGAGTTCAGGGGAGGGGTTGGATTCAGATATATAAATCTGGGAGTCATTTGCTCTAAGGCAATACTTGAAGCCATGGGAATAGATGAGATTGCCAACAGGAGGAAAAATTGTATTTTTTCCTTTCCTTTTTTTGATTGTTTTTTTTTTATTACACAGGCATCTCCTATTATAGTACATGAACTTTCTCTTGAAATTGCCTTCCCCCGAACTCAAACAAAACTGGCAAATCAACTGTACCTGACACCTTATGAAGCATTTCAAATCTCCCACCTTTCAATTCATTTGAAGGAACCATATTTTATTATCTGTTTTATATGACTTGATCATTGCTGATCATCTGAGTTCAACTACATTTTCTAGTTCTTTGTATTTCTTTTCTTGCAGCTGTATATAGTGTTTCTTCTGGTTCCACATTCTTCACCCTGAATCATGCCATACAAGTCTTCCCATGTTTCTCTGTGTTCCCAAACATTCAATTGTTTCTTATGGCACAATGATAGTCCATTGCATTTACATACAATTACTCAGCCATTCCCCAATCAAGGTTTACTCTTTTCTCCAACAGTTTTGCTCCTACAATAAGTAGTGGTGCAAATATTTTGGAATATATGGAAAATTTCTTTCTGTCTTTGTCTTGAATGGAGTAATGGCCAGCAATGGGATTGCTATATTCAGGGATACAAAAAGTTTACTGATTTCAAAAGGAAAAAAAAGCATAAGCCATTATTAGTTGTAAGATTTGCAATCTGGGGAAAAGTGAAATAAAAAAAATATTCTTGTATAATAAAGGCATCTTAAAATGTCTTTATAAGGTTCCTATGGGGGAAAAGCCATAAAACACATTGATAAGTGAAAAGATTTTACTTAAACTCTGTGAAAGGTAGAAGTCCAGACATGGTGACCTGTTAGAAACCATCACTTAGATACTAAAACATAACTTCTACATTGAGTCATAGCTTAAGACATGATGACTTATGAAAGTGAAAAGAAGAAAATTATGTCCTATATATGACTGAGACATAATCAATACACAAACTTATATTTATGCATATTATTGGCTTAATTTCCAAGCTCATTACTAAGCAGAAAACCAAAAATATCTACCAGTCGGTAGCGATGTACTTTCTAGTTCCTCCTGCCTTTGTTTGTTTTCTATAATTGCCACAGAAATTTTGGGGAGTTCTTTAGTGAGGATTCACTGATTGGTCTGGTTGCCATTCCAGACTGAGGATGAATAATATCTTGGCAGGGAGCCATCATACTGCCCCAAATGTAGTAACCCAAATTGATTAAACTACTATATGTAACTAATCTGGAGCTCCTTGGTTTCTTTATTTGGTATAAAAAGAACACCCCATGGTTATGGGAGAAGTAAAGGGTTCCCCAAGTAGAGGAATTCCAGACCTTACAGTCTTATATACATTTTCCCCAGATTGCAAATCTTACAACTAATAAAGGCTTATGCTTTTTTTTCCTTTTGAAATCAGTAATACTTGCTTTCTGAACAAGAATATGGACGTTCTTGACAGAGAAACCATGTCATATGCTTGTATCTCTCAGAGTTCATTAAAAACATGCTGATAACATCTTAGGTGCTCCAAAAATAATGACGCTTATGTATGAACTGTTTCTTTGTAATTATTATCTAATTTTATGTTATTTATATTCATGTCTTAACCCCTTCTTAGTTTGCAAGCTCTAGGGCAGGTACTGTATCATCAATAATAATATACATAGGGCAGTCAAAAGCATCTGTGAGCTCATCAATTTCAGAGTTCCTTCCAGTTATGTAGATTTCAGTCTGCCCATATTGTGAAACTCTTGCCCGTGTTTTCACAAAACACGCATAATCTAAATTGGTAAGTGTTTCTTAGGTTGAGTTATTTATTGAATGTGACTTCTTAAATAACAAAAATTCTGTTCTAAAGATAGTGTATTTACTAGATCTCTTATCCAGCTAAGAATGAGAACTCTCATTGGCTGATGGAATTCATGTGATAACAACAATAATAACTACCATCTATATAGCATTGTAAGGTTTGGAAACTACATATATTATTTCATTTGATCCACAATAACTTTGTAGGATAGATGCTACTACTATGCCCATTTTATAGATGAAGACACTGAGGCTATGGATTTAAATGACTTGTCCAGACTTACAGACCTGGTAAGTAGCCAGGGAAGGATTTTTAACTTCAAATGCAGCATTCTTCCCCCTCACTCAATTTGGGGGTTTCTTGGAAAAGATACTATAGTGGTTTGCCATTTCCTTCTCCAGCTCCAATTTAACAGAATTAAATGACTTGCCCAGGGTCACACAGCTAGTAAGTATCTGAGATCACATTTGAATTTAGGTCTTCCTCACACCAGGCTCACCTCTCTCTTCACTGTGCCACCTAGCTGCCCCACAGTGTTCTTCACTATGCCATAAAGCTAGATATGTAGGCATTAATTCTTTACATGGAAGATGAAGTCTGGCTTCCTAATTTTGTTTTCATAATAGAGAGTTGAAAGTCAAGAAAAGATGATTTTTTCCCCTTGAATAGAGATAGAAATAACGATCGATTTTGTACAATTTTTCCATTGTTGTATGTGGCACAGCTTAAAATAAGTGATTTAATTTTTTAGGAATTGAGCTTCAAATTTCTTATCAGAGATTCCCAATGAAATATGTAGTTATTAGCAAACAGAAAATTCCATATATGAGATCTCATTACTTTTTTAATATTTACTGATAAAAATTCCAAACAAAACTGGTGTACATAAAGACACTACAGATGGAAAAAATCTGAAGGGTTAATCATTTTCATATTTCAAAATTGTGTGTGTCAAGAAGCTTGCAAGTGTGAGGTAATTTTTAAAGGAACTTCTTTTCGTTTCTCCACTCCTTTAATTGACAGCAGTTTTAAACTGAAACAATTATACTTTGAAACACATTTAATTTTTACTTGTTTTAAGTAACAGCATAACATCTGCCATCTGGCATGGAAATTACTTCATATGCCAGGTGGAGAGGTGAAATATAATCAAAAGTTCTTTTTCTTTCATATTTTTCCCTACCTTATTTTCCCTTGGTTGTCATTTTGCCATGACCAGTGAATCCATCATCAAGTGCCCAACCTGTCTTTAAGCTGGTCTTTAGAAAGCACAGTCTATTGCCAAAATGTACTTGAATGGTAAAACATGCAAGAATTTTCATTCAGATGACACAGCATTCTAGAATCCAATCTCACATCCACACCATAATGCACTAGATATTTGTGAAAAGTTGCAGTCTGCATTGTTGAATGGAAAGAAGATGGGTAAAGACTAGACCTGTGATTTCAAAGATATAAGGGAGGCCCTGTTGAAACTCTCTACCAATTCAGGAAAACATTATCTCTACAACTAATAGTCTTAGAGCTTTGTCTAGAGCACTGAGAAGCTAAGTGCCTGGCTTGATCAGTGTCATGAACAGTATGTATCAGAGGGAAGACAAGACATAGCTCATCCTATCTCTATTATCAGATGTCTACCCACTGAACCACACTGCCTTTCAACAGTGAAGGCAATATAAATGAGATGACCAATTGATTGTAGTATTAGAATATTTTCCACTTGAGTAATTTTAACCTTACTAGTTTTTTTCCAGTTCAGCAAGAATTTATTACATCATAAAAAATTAGAAGATAATCAGATCAAATACTATTTTTGCTATAGGAAGGGGAAAATTAATTTTTGTTGAAAAATAAAATTTTATTGACATCTTTTTATGTTACCTGCATTTCTGTATATATTCAATCCTCCAAGAGAGCCATTGCTTATAACAAAGAATAAGAAGGAAAAAATAAGACATTCAGCAAGAATAATCAGTGCATGAGAAAAGTTTGATATAACATGTAATGTTTTATATATATACACATATTTAGTCTCCCAGCTCTGCAATAAATAAAAAAAATCAAGTAAACAAATAAACAAACAAATAAATAAGAGCAGGAGGGAGATAGACAGAGATAGAGAGACAGAGACAGACAGACAGACGGGGGGGGAGAGAATGTGAGTATGGGGCAGCAAAGTTTCTTTTGATACCTTGCTTTGGGATCAAGTCTGGTCATATAGTTTTATGGAATTCAGTTTTGATTGTTTTGTTTATTCTTTCCATTTATATAGCTGTAGACGTTTTTCTGACTAGACTTACTTTACTTTCTATTAGTTCACATGTATTTTCTCCTGATTTTGTATATTCAGCATATTCATATCTGTACTTTTTATTTAAAATTTCAGAAACATACATATTTATATGCAAATTACACAAATATGAAACAACAAATCTATTATATACAATTTTTGGATTTAAAAAATTTTTCAATGAATTTACATGGTAATATCAATCCTGCTTTGTTTGTCTCTGTGTCCTGAATTTCCTTCTGCTCTGTTTTATGTATTTTAAAAACACTAAACTGACATTTTTCTTTACCAATTTGGATTTATTAATCTCTTACTATATGCTAGGCAAAGTCCAATGGAACTACAAAGAAAAGCAAAACCAATTCCTTACCTCAAAGAGCTCAGATTCTAATAGGATAGAGAACATTCTAACAAACATGTACAAACAAGATATATACAAGGTAAATTGAAGGTATTTAATTACTTTATTTTTATCTTTTGCATTATTATTGCTCTCCCCATGTCTCCACATGCACTCTCCACAAACAAATATTTTCTGTTGTAATAGAAGATAAGTTTAGTCAGTCAAAACAAATTTGTAGATAAGCTATTTAAAATGTATATCTCATTTTCTACCTCTTGTTCATCATCTCTCTGCTAGGAAACGGGAAATGTAGTTCATCATCTGTTTTCTGGAATCATTTATGATCATAACATTCATCAGAGTTCTTAAATATTTCCAAGTTGCTTTCTTTACAATGTTGCAGGTCATTATAGAAATCATTTTCTTAGTTCTCCTTACTTTATTCTGTCGCTGTTTATAGAAGTTTTCCAAAGTTTCTCTAAATAAGTCATATTAATTTCTTAGAGCACAATAATATTACTGTGCCATGATTTGTTCATTTATTGCCCAATTGATGACTACCTACTTTATTACTAGTTCTGAAGTTACAATGAAAGGTGTTGCTATAAACATTTTTTCCTTTGCCTCTTTGATTTCTAGTTGCTGTATTTCTGGGTAGAGCTTAATGATATATATTATTGTTATAGTTCCAAATTATTATCCATATTGGTTATATTAACTCATGGCTCCACCATGAGCATATTATTATTACATTTTTCCTTACCTGGCCCCTTCACAATGACTCATTTTTCCTTTTTTATCACCTCCACCAATCTGATGGGTAAGAAGAAGAACCATGGAATGAATATTAAAATTTTAATATAGTTGCTAATAACTCAGATTTTTTTTCTTTAAATGCTACTTGTTCACACCATTTTATCTTTTATCTATTGGGAAATAGTTATTTTATCATCTATTATTATCAACTCCTGAGTAGCTCATATATCAGTAATTTATCAGAGAAATTTGCTGCAAAAAAAAAATCCCCTCCATTAACTGTTTCCCTTTTAATATTTTTTGTGGCAAAATTTTTTTTCAATTTTATGTAATCAGAATTGTCTATTATATCTTTTGTGAACTTCTTAATCTCTTGCTTGGTCAAATACTCTTCCTTGATGCATGGGTATGAAAGGTGTCTTTCCCGGATCCTCTTATTTGCTCATGATATGACCTTTTATATGTAGGCCATCTATCTATTTGTAGTTTATTCCATTATATGGTGTGAAATGTTGTTTCAAAACTTTTTCTGCCATACACTTTCCTATTTTTCTGAAAGTTTTTTTCTTTCTCCCTATATTTTAGAGAAGTTGAATCAGCAATGTATGTCATATATACTGGTTTTGTTGTTATTGTTGTTTTTTTAAGGGCATTGTAACCATCATTGAGACCTAATTGGTCCAGAGCAATAAGACTTGAATGATTATTGCTGCTTCCTGGTGACATAAGTACAACAATTAGTACACAAGGAAGTAAGAACTTCACCTTCATATTTATGACCCATGCGCCACCCATTGATACTGTGATTAAATGGAATTGTGGCTCTAGTAACAGCCCCTTAGAAGATAGGGAAATATAGTTATAGAAAGAGAAATTGCAGTCAAAATAACTACCAAAGAATTAACTCATTAAGATATGCATGAGACTTAAATGAATACAGCCATAGAACGTTCATAGAACACCCAATTGGCCACCCATGGCCAATACAGAGACAGAAGAACTATGCTCAACTGAATTAATGCTACATCCTTGCTGAATATGCTTTCTATGCTACGACCAAATAAACCTAATTTTATTAATAGTTAGATGATCTATGAATACTTAACCCATTAGTTTTGGTCCTAACGCCACAAATGTGGAATCTTAGGGCTAAGAACTCGGTTCTCCAATTGATAAGCGGCCAAAGGAAAAGAACAGGCAGTTTTCAAAAGAAGAAAAACAAGCCATCAGCATTCATATGAAAAAAGAAGTTCCAATATCTAAGAATTAGATAAATCCAAATAAAAGCAACTCTGAGGTCTTTAACTCACACTTAGCTATTTAATGCAAACCCCCCCAAGAGTTTTTCTTATTCTAGCTGTAAAAAATTGTTAGTGCAATTTTTAAAAATTTATGTAAAGTTTTATATATTTTTTCTTTTGTGATCACCTTTATCTTGTGTTTGCTTAAGGATCTCCAAGTGCAATAATAAAAGATATTTCCTTCTTTATCTCTCATTTTTGCCTTTAAATATTTAGGTCAGGAATCTACTTGGAGAGAGCCAGTATAGAGTACTGGATAGAGAGTCAGTCTTGAGCCAGAAAGACTTGTGTTTAAGCCTTGCCTATAACATAGACTGATTATCTGACCCCAAGAAAATTGTATAGCCTCACCATGCTCTAGAGAACATCTGTGGTTGTAAGTTGTAGAAAAGCTGTCCACTTATATTGGTAGAGTTAGTTTTCTCATCCATGAAGTCCTATACAGATGAAATCACAGGTCCAGTCCTTATCCACTTGGAATTTATTGTTGCATGAAGTATAAGATGCTAGTCTAAACAGTTTCTTCAAAACTGCCTTCTAGTTTTCCAAACATTACTTTTCAAATCTGTAGTCACTCCCCACTTAGTTTGTGTTTCCTTGGATTTATTGAATATGAGTACATAGTTGAATTTAATTGCTAATCTACTCTGCTGATCTACCTTTCTATCTTTTAATCTGTAGAAATAGATCAAGAGACAGCATTGTAAAGTCAATAGATTACTGACTTTAAGTAAGAAAGCTGAGGCCCAACTCCTGAGTCCACACATTGGCTACATGGTCCTAAGCAAATCATGGAATTTTTTCCATGTTTAGGGAACTCTCTGCTACAAATTACAGAGAAGGTACTGATCTGCATTGGGTAGACAAAGCTTTACATTGAGAGTTTCTTAAAATGATGAAATCATGAATCTGTTTTTGAAAACAAAGCACTTTATTGATTACTGATTAATAAGAAAGCTTGAGATCTAGTATTATTATGCCAGCTTCATTCCTAGCTTTGAATAAGTTGCCTTGAGACCCTGAACCTTTTTTCCTCCAAATGAATTGTGTTATTAGTTTGTATGGTTCAATATAGTAATCCCTCAGCAACTTGACTAAATCTGTAAATCAATTTAGGTCTATTACCTTTTTTATTATATTAGTTGCTCAGGCAAGAGTAGTGAATGTCTTTCCAATTATTGAAGTCTTACTTTAGTTCTAGAAAGAATGTTTTATGGTTGCATTCATATAAGTCTTATGTATGTCTTGATAGACTAATTCCCAGGTATCTTAATGCATTTTTTAGTTATGCAACGTAGAATGCAATTTCTCTTTCATTCATTTCTTCCTTTTTTTTATTAGCACTATATGTAAATGCTTTTGTGACTACATTTTGTATTTGAAGCTAATGACCATTTCCTTTTTTTCTCATTCATTGTCTGGTATTTTCTAAGTGAAATATCATCTCCAAACAGGAATATTTTTGTGTCTTCTTTACTTATGTGTATACCTTTAATTATTCTCTCATTATTCTTGTAATGATCACTTCAAGAATTGTGTAAAATAGTGGGAATGTGGGGGATCCTTGCTCTACCCCTGTACTTACTGGTAAAGCTTCATATTTTCAACTTTAAAAAAACACCAGCACGTAGTTTTTACTTACATATAGACACATAGATACCTACAAGTGTTTAATCATGTTAAGTGGATCCTTCCATAATATACTTTATTTTGGTCTTTAACAAAAATATTCTATTATGTCAGAGATATCACATGCATTTTTCTTGGTGTTTTTGTTATTTTATGATTAATTGTGCTAAATACTTTTCAAATCTTAAACCATTTTCTCAACTTTGGTATAAAACCAACTGATCACATCAATTTTTTAAACACGTTACCACATTCTATTTACTAAGATTTTATTTAATAATTTTGCATCAATATCCATTACTGCTAATGGTCTATAGTATTCTTCATTTTAGTGCATCCTTATATAAACATGTCGCATTCATCTCATGAAAGGAATTTAGTAAAATTCTGTCTTGTTCAATTGTTGAAAATCTTTTTAAAATAGATATTAATTGCCCTTAAAATGTTTGACAGAATTCATTTATAAATCCAAATGAATCAGATTTTTTTACCTTGCCTTTAGTTGCTTAGACATGAGTTGTGAATATCTCTCCAATTTTTTATGTCATATTTTATTTCTATAAAGAATGTTCTATGGCTGTATTCATTTAAGTCCCATGCATATCTTAATGAGTTAATTCTTTGGTAGTTATTTTGACTGCAATTTCTCTTTCTATAACTATATTTCCCTATCTTCTAAGGGGCTGCTACTAGAGCCACAATTCCATTTAATCACAGTATCAACTAACTTTTGCAATAGGATATTTATTTCAAAGATATAGCAGGCACGAATTTATAAATCTTTTGCCTCAGCAACTCATTAGAACATACTCTCCCTCATATTACCTCCATCTTGGCAGAGTGGGCTTGGCTCAAAATTTAACTCATATCTTACAGAAAATCAGTGCCCCAAGTTCATGTCCAAAGGTGACATTTTTTATGAGTCTGGGTCCCAAGACCGCTGGAATGGAATCCAGAAGGTTACTCCTGAAGGTTGCTACTTGCTGCTTGAGGCATTGTTGCAAAACATGCTGGAGTTCTTACTCCCAGATTCCTGTAGCCCACCCTCCCAACCTTTGAGTCTCACAAGATTGGGAGATTCCACTCCTTTCAATCAAAGTGGAAAAAAACAAATGAAATAGCCAATGTCTTGGGGTTGTATGACCTCAGAGAAGAGAAGACTTTCCCCTTACCTCACACTCTCTTAACAGGTGAGGAAACAAATCCAAGGGTGATGGAGTCAAAAGAGAGGCCGATTGGCTTTTTCAAATGCCTATGAAGCCAGTCGAAAAGCTTCCATTTCTTCATATGGTTAACAGACCAAAAACAGTTATCAGAATGTTCCATGGTCTCTCTAAGGCATTTCCCTTACATGTCATCATGATTGTCCTAGAAGCGAGATCCCTAGTTTCCTCCACATGAAGAGGCTGCATGAGATAAGAAAGCTGATGGGTTGGGCAGAGGTGTCAGACTCCACCCCCAACCCACATACAATATACTTGAAAGGTGCTCATTTTTGGAATTCCATTTTCAAATAAAAATAATTACATAACAACAACAATTTATGAAGAAAGTTGCGCCACAGTGAAAGAAACAAAAGGTCTGGGGTACCTGGGCTAACTCAGTGCTCCACTACACATTTAGGCACCCCAACGCTCCATGCCTCAATCATTCTATTTGGAAAATGAAAGTCTTGTATCAGGATACAGATTATAATCTTATTAGCCTTTTTCCCTATGGTCATTTCCTATTCCCCCTCATAAATGTTCTTTTTCTTTTCTCTTAATGATTCAAAGACAAGGTGAAACTTCTGAAAGATCCCCTTTTCCATTCCTTATCTTCTCTCCCTTTTTATGTGAATTACTTTCATCTGTAGAGAACTCTAAGAACTATTCATCTGCACTCTTCCTCATCATTCCTTTATTACTTCAGAATATTGTAATCTGAACCTTTTCACTCCTTCATAAGCTTTACCTGTAAGTGTCTTCTATTTTTTAGTAACCTTCAGATACGGTAAGGCATAAAAAGCCCTGTCACAAACATATAGTGTAGCGACATTATTCTATTTATTCATTCTTTACAGATTGAATGAACTTAATTAACTTTCTTAAATTTCTTTTCTTTTATGAATTTGCATGTCGAGTGTCCTGATCACTTCTTGTTTCTTGAGCAGGCATCCACATTCATTAATTTCTCATTTGTGTTTTAATTTCTTTTTAGAAATCTCAAATTTTCACAGTGATTTCAGTCCCAACTTTCGTCATTCTTTTAATTTTTAATCCTTTTCAACCATTCCAGAATTTCTAGCTGTTGTTCTATTATTTCTCATACATCGTTTTAGAACTGATTGCCTCACTTTAACCTAGATTGAAATTTTTTTTTTCTTATGTAGTTTCTAAAACTCATACCATTTACCTTTTTATTTTGTTTCAGGTCAGATTCTTCTCTTTAAAACATGTACCATCTCTGGGACAAAGAGACATTGATTCTTCTCTTTACACTGTTCATCATTTCCTCCCACCTTCCTTCCCACTTCTTATCATGTGTAGGCGAGCTGTCTCTAGCTATGGTGCACTGAGACAGTTGTCTGGGTTGAGATGGGAATAGGAAAATACAATGCTAGCAGCTACACAGTGAATTAGAGAAATAGTTTGTAGGCAAGAAAATGATGACTATCCTGATGATATTTAAAAAATAAGTTCCTAAAGATTCCTCTTCTCTTATTACCACCAGGTTTGATAAGCCAAGTTGGGTGAAACTATCTCTATTGAGTTCAAATGTGACCTAAGACACTTATTAGCTGTGTGACCCTGGGCAAGTCACTTAACTTCTGTTTGCCTTAGTTTTCTCAACTGCAACATGGGGATATAATAGCACTTATTTCACAGGGGTGAATCAAATGAAATAACATCTGTATAAAAAAAGCACTAAGCATAGGTCCTGGCATAGTAGATGCTATTTTTGTTATTATGTTTATTACCTGTTATTACCTTTGCTTCTCTTCCTTTTCCACATATAATTATCAGTATACCTTTTATCGTTTCATCTTCAAATCTTCCACTACTCAGTTTAATGTAGATACGTATTTGCTGAGCATCTGCTATGGGAAGAATATTCTGTATGAGAAATGTAAACTAAATATTCTATAAAGTTCATGCGAGGAAAAGACATTAGAAACTTGGTGAAGGGGGAGTCTGGGAAGAATTCATAGGGAAGGTAACATCTGAGTTCACATCTAAAAGATGAAACTGGATCAAAGAGTAGTTAGGTATCACTGTGCACTGGATTTATCATCTAGAAAATCTGAGTTTAAATTCTGCCTTGGGTATTTATTAGGGACCCAGTACATATCACTTAACTGGGCTCTGCCTCATTTAACCCATCTATAAAATGGAGATAGTAGTAGCTATTAGCTCCTAAGCCTGTTGTGGGGATCAGTGAGATAGTATGTGTAACGTACTTTGGTAACCTTATAGAGCCCTGTAAATGTTAGCTTACTATTAGATATTATTAAGAATGAACAAAACTATATAGGTAAGGAGATGTGGGATATTAGTGAAAGATAGGAAAAGGCATTTTTTCAAAAGAGGAAAGGTTATCAGCAATCATATAAAAATTTCTATATCATTAATAATAACAGAAATACAAATTTATGCAACTCTGATTGATGTTTCACATTACATCCATTATACTGGCAAAGATAACCAAAAAAGGACAATAAAGAAAAAAGACATTGTCGGAAGCACTATGGGAGAAAGGGTGCAGTAATGCTCTGTTGGTAGACTTCTTAATTATTCCAGCAAATTTAGAAAGTAATTTGGAAGTATGCCATAAAAAGCCACTATACTGTGCATATTCTGTGACACAGTGATGCTACACCTGGGCATATACATCGAAAATCTCAAAGCCAGAGGGAGAGGATGTATATGCTTGTATACATGTACATACATGTGTGTATAGTCACACTACACATATATAGTGTTTATATTCTATATAATATATTTATATATCTTATATATTATCTTATAAATAAGATTACATGTACTGTATATGTAGTGTGTATATGTGTGTATTTATACATATGTGTGTATGTGTGTATGTGTGTATGTATATATCAGCACCACTATTGTAGTCAAGAACCGGGAACAAAGTAGACACTTATGAATTGAAGAACAGTTTCCCACATTGTGAGATATATGAGAGTATAATGAAATGGGATTTGCTACAAAAATGATGAATATTATGGATTCATACAAAAGTGGATGAATTGATGCAATGAAATGATCAGTACCAAGGGAACAATGCCCACACTGATGTTTCAAAAAAAACCCAACAATAATAATTTTCAAAGACTGACAATTCAGTGACCAATCATGATTTCAGAAGACTGAAAAAGAAGGGTGCTTCCCATCTCCTGGCAAAGAGGTGAGAGACCAGATATTCAAAAAGAGACAAACAATAATAGTCAGAAGCAGTGATTTGCTTTATTTTCTATGCTTATTGGTTTCGAGGGAGTACTTGTATGGGGGAAGGGAAAGATATGGGTGACAGATTTGAGGGTAATAGTAATGAGGCAAAAAATAAAAATAAAAAAGAATCAAACATTAAAAACACACAGAGAAGAGGTAGAAGAAAAGTCAGAAGCTAATATAGACTAGCAGAGCACTTTAAAAATAATTTTCTTAAATTTAATATACACTGTAAAATGATACACAATAATAAGTTATAAATGATCAAATGAGATTATGTTTGCAAAAGCACTTAGTACAATGCTTGGTACACATTGGGTGCTTAATAAATGCTTATTCCCTTCCTTTCTGTAAAAAGCCACACATAACTGTTGACAGTTTCACATTCAGTCCTCTCTGCTGACCAGCTTATAGTTAAACTGCTTAGTTTGAACTAATAAAAAATATTTTTAAAAAACTATAAGGTTCTTTATAGAGAATATTAAAATTCTCCTATCTGTCTTTCACTAATATAAAAACATTGTTGAGGTGAGAGTGTTTTAGCCTAAAATGTGATCTTCCTTGTGCCTAGCACAGGCACAGGTCCTTAAAGACCTTATCTCCCTTTAATAAGAATTATATATACTTAAAGAGACATCCCAAGAATTGTAGCAATATTCCAAGAAGCCAATCTTGCTTCCTGAATTGTTGAAGGTTGTTTATTTTCTTGTTCCTAGAGTGTGCTCAGATGTTAAGATGCTCAGGTGGGAGAATCACTACTTCAAATTCTCAGGAAGCCCAGCTAGCACCCCTTTCTTCTCTTAGGACTATGAATACATATTGGAGCTACATTATATCCACAGAGAAAAAAAAGACCTGACTACCTCCCTTAAAACAATGAAGCATTTACTATGTACTTAAAATGTGCCAGGCATTGTATGAATTGCTTTGTAAATATTATCTCAATCGGTTCTTCCCTGGGTGGTAGATGCAATTATTACGCTCATTTTATAGATGAGAAAATTGAGGCAGAGATAGTTTAAATGACTTTCCTAGGGTGTGAAGCCAATCATGAGCAGCTCTCCTGAGGACTGCTGCTGAAAATAATTTAAAAAAAATTTTTTTATTTGTTTTCTTGTTTACATCATTCATTTTCATGACATTTTTGAATTACAAATTTTCTCCCCATCTTTCCCCTGCCCCAACTCTAAAACAGCCATCCTACTGTAAAGCCCCTCCCCTGCTCTGCTCTCTTACTTTCTGGTAGGGCAGGGAGGGGCTCCCTATCCCAGCCCCTGTATATCTTAATTCCTAGTTGCAGGTCTTGCAGAACTTTAAATTCTAGATTCTT
>JAQQSW010001411.1:0-18500 GCA_028646575.1 Pseudocheirus occidentalis
TAGGAGGGTATATATGCATATGAATACATATCTGAGCATGGGTATATATATATGTACATAGAGGGTTCAGGATCCATTGATTAGGAAGAGATGATACTTAAAAAGGTCAAATTCTGAAGTGGAAGAGGCCTTGAATGAGAGGACATAGGGAGAGACAAAATGGGGTTAATCATCCCATATAAAGGAGGCAAGCGATAAATGTTACAACTTTACTTTCATTTACTCTCATTAAATTTGGCTTAGAGAAGGAATGACCTAAACTCTAAACTGGATATCTTGCCACACAGGAGAATAGGGGGTATGGGGATGAGAGGGGGGGATGATGGAGGGAAGGGCATGGTGGGGGGGGGGAGGTTTGCAGGAAGCACACACCTCAGTAAAGGGACAAGGACAGTTTAGAGAACAAAACAATGGGGGGAGTGTGGTATATGAAGGAGCGACATACAATCAGTCTCTCACATTATGCCCACCATGACGATGTCCTGCGTACTTACACATGTACAGCCTGTATTGAATTGCTGCTCCTTCCAGTGGGAGTGGGTTACAAGGGAGGAACCACAAGAATCTGATATATAATTATTATTATTAACCACATTCAACTGGGATATGAGACATACAGGGACTGGGGTGGGGAGACCCTCCTTGCCCTACTAGAAAGTTAGAGGGGTGTTAGAGGAGAACATAAAAGAGAACAGATTGTGGGAGGGGCTTTATGTTAGCATCACTGTTTTGGGCTTGGAGGTAGGGGAAAGAAGGGGAGAAAATTTGTAACTCAAAACCTTGTTGAAATGAATGATGTAATCAAGAAAGTAAATTAAAATAAAAAAAAATTTACCTTGAGGCATCACATGACACCTACACAGATAATGGCCATGTATTAGGGCATAAAACCTTCACAAATCAAATATTGAAAGGCAAAAATATTAAACTTATTATTTTCAGATCATGATGCTGTAAAAATTATATTTAAGAAAGGGCAGTTGAAAGATAGACTAAAATTAATTGGAAACTAAATCTAATTGTAAAGAACAACTGGGTCAAAGAACAAATCATAGGAAGAATCAATAATTTCATTAAAAAGAATGACAACAATGAGACAACATGGCAAAATGTATGGGTTGCAGCCAAAGCAGTTTTTAGGGAAAATTACAATTGTCTAAATTCTTACATCAAAAATATAGAGAAAGAGAAGATTAATGTATTGGGCATGAAATTAAAATAACTAGAAAAAATAATAAATATAAAATCCCTGAGTATGAAATTGGAAATACTGAAAACCAAAGGTAAGGTTAGTAGAATTGAAAGTAAAATTTAAAAAAATGTATGCATTGAGCTAATAAATAAAACTAAGATATGGTTATATGGGGAAAACAAAAAGAAAAAAAGTTATTGGCTATTTTGATTAAAAGGAAAAAAGAAAACCAAAGACCTAATATTTAAAAAAATGAAAAATATGAAATTACAACCAATAGTGAAAAAATTACTAATGAAAAATTTTATGTTAATAAATCTGTAATCTGAGGGAAATTGATGAATGCTTACACAAAAACATAAACTACCGAGATCAACAGATCAGGAAATAGAATGATTAAATAAACCCATTTAGAAAAAGAAATTGAATAAGCCACTACTGAAGTCCCTAAGAATCCCCAGGGCCAGATGTGTTTGGTGAATTCTACCACATATTAAAAGAAATTGTCAATGCTATAGAAACTATTTTGAAAAATAGGTGAAAAAAGAATCTTACCGAATTTCTTTTATAACAAGAATATGAAGTTGATACCAAAATGAGGAAGAGTTGAAATAGAAAAAGATAATTATAAATCAATTTCCCTAACATGTTGATGCAAAAATTTGAATAAAATACTAGCAAGGCAACTACAGCAATATCGCACAAGGATTATATACTGTGACCACATAGGGTTCAATATGAAGAGAGGATATCTAAAAAATACAATCAAATTAAGGGATGGCTTGGGAGAAACAGAAAGGGAGAGTTAGAATGGGGTAAATTATCTCACATAAAAGATCCTGGGAAAAAGGCTCTTACACTGGATGGGAACAAGGCAGAGGTGATAGTGAGAGAGTGAGCCTTAATCCCATCAGAATTAACTCAAAGAGGGAATAACACACATTAAATTGCATATAGAAATCTCTCTTAGTCTCTAGGAAATTAGAAAGGAAGTGGATAAGTAAAGTAACATGGGGGGGGGGCGGCCAATGGCATGAGATAGAAGAGAGGACAGTTTTTGGAAGGGTCCAGTTAGAAACAAAACATTTTCTGAGGAGGAGACATTGAAAAGAGAGAGAATACAATGTACAATGGTGGAAAAAGGATGGAGATAAATACAATTAACCATAGTAATTGTGAACAACAAAAAATAAAGCATTGTTGTTGAAGTTGATAACTGATTCAACTTTTCTGTAGAGAAATTTAGAACTATGCCCAAAGGGCTATAAAAGCATGCATCCTCATTGACCAAGCATATCACTACTAGGTCTGTATCCAAAAAGAGATTTTCAAAATCCAGAAAGTAAAAGCACCCATATGAGCAAAAATATTTATATCAGTAGTTTTCTGGTGGCAAAAAAAGGAAAGAAAATTGAGGGATTGCCCATCACTTGGGGAATGGCTGAACAAATTCTGGTATGTTATCATGATGAAATACTATTGTGCTATAAGAAATGATAAGTAAAATGCACTCAGAAAAACCTGGAAAGACTTGCATGTTCTGATGCAAAGTGAAAAATACTGTGGAAAAAGAAAGAAAGTAACAGCAATATTGCAAGATCAGCTGTGAATGATTAAGCTTTTCTCAGGAATACATCCAAGGTAATTCTGAAGGTGTTATTATGATAAATGTTATTCCTACTCAGAGTATGAACTGATGATGTCTGAGACAGATTAAAATATACTTTATTTTTCTTCAGTTTTTTTCTATATTTCCTTTGACAATATAACTAATATGGGAATGTCTTGCATGGCTACACATATATAACCTGTATTAAATAACTTGCTTTCTCAAATGGAGGGGGGAGAGGAAAGGAGAGAATTTGAAATTCAAAATTAAAAAAAAATTTCAAAAATATCATGTATTAGGGGAAAATGAAATAATAAATTAAACAAATCAAAGATAAGTATAGTTATATGAAGTATAGTTATATGAAGTTACTTTTGATTAGAGAAATACAAATTAAAATAACTCAAAAGCATAACATCATAACTAAAAGATTGGCTAATATGAGAAAAAAGGAAAATAATAAATGTTGGAGAGGAAGTGGGGAAATTAAAATGGTAAGGATTATTGATAGTTAACAAATTTATCCTAACATTCTGAAGAGCAATTTGTAACTATGCCCAAAGGACAAACACTGCATAATCTTTGACCTAGTAATTTCATGAATAGGTCTTCATCCCAAAGAAATACTTTCTTAAAACGGAAAAAGACCTATATGTGCAAAATGTTTATAGCAATCCTTTTCATGTAGGCAAAATACTGTTAATTGAGGGGATTCTCATCAGTTGGGGAATGGTTGAACAAACTGTGATATATGAATGTTTCAATGTAATGGAATACTATTTTGCAATAAGAAATTGTTGAACAGACATATTTCAGAAAAACCTGGGAAAATTCTGTATGAACTGATGTAAAGTGAATTTAAGAAGAGCCAGACAACATTGTACAAAATATGAAGGATATTGTTTCTAGTGATAAACTATGAGAGTCTGAGCTCTTCTCAGCCATACTATGATCCAAGGTATATACAAATAACACATGATAGAAAATGCTATTTATATTCACCTAAAGAACTGCTGTACTCTGCATGCACATCAAAATATATCTCCATTTATTCCTACACTCTCTATTGTTTTTAATAATAATGGGTGCTGTATTTTCTGCAAAGCTTTTTCTGTTTCTAATGAGATAATCATAATATTGTTATTAACATGGTCAATTATGTCAATAGTTTCCCTCCTATTGAACCTCTTTATAAGATGTTGTTATAAATATGTGCTTATATATACATATATTCATTATGATAATTGTTTTATAATTTTATTTTACAGTTTTGACTTTTCTTGGTTTAGGTAGTAGCACCATATTTATCATTAAAATAATGTGGTAAAAGGGTTGGAGCCAAGATGGCGGAGTAAAAACAGGACCTCTGCACAGCTCTGTTTCCTACTACCTCCAAAACATGTAAAAAATGACTCTAAACAAATTTTAGAGCTACAGAACCCACAAAGTGACAGAGAGAATCAAATCTCCCACAGAAGGCAGTCCAGCAGGCTGACAGAAAGGGTCTATTGAAACACACTGGGAGCCAAGCACAGTCCCCCATGAGCCATATGGTTCTGGCCCTAGGGTGGCCCCACCCAGCAGAAGCCACAGCAGACTACAGGAGAGTGAATCACCAGCAGCAGTGGTGTTTTCCAGACTTCTTAACCCCCAAATGCCAAAAACAAAGTAAAAGGTCAGTGAGTAACTCTGTTGGAACCAGAGTGAAAGAGGAGCCTGATCCAGCCCCTGCCCCAGGGGCCAAAGGTGTCAGAGTTGTAGTGGCTGCAGCTGCTGCCACATGGCTGCCTCCAGAGCCCCTGGCCTGCAGATCATAGGAGACCAAGCAACCATTCAGAGGGAAATTTCTCTTGCTTTAAACTACTTGGATCTGTATCATGGCCTTGGGTGGAAGTCCTGGGGTGTGTAGCCAGTTTGCCAGAGCTTGGGGGACTGCAGGGAGGCATCCTCCTAATAGTTTAAGGGACATAACTTTTTGCAATATGGAAGGAGAAATTTACCACAGCAAAGAACTCAAAAGTCAAGTAATTGGCTGGCTATATGAGCAAGCACAGGAAGCACAAACAAACCATAGAATCCTTTTTGGGGAAAATAAGGATCAAAGCATGGAATGGGAGGAAGTCAACAAAGTCAGAACTCCTGCATCAAAAGCCTCCAAGAAAAATATGAACAGGTGACAGGCCACGGAGGAGTTCAAGAAGGATTTTGAAAATCAAGTGAGAGAAGTGGAGGAAAAATTGGGAAGAGGAAAAATTAGAATGAGGCACACAAATTATGAAAATTAAGTCAACAGCCTGCTTAAGGAGACCCAAAAATACACTGAAGAAAATAACACCTTAAAAACAGATTAATTCAAATGGCATAAAAGGCCCAAAAAGCTAATGATGTGAATGCCTAAAAAAGTCAAGTAAGCCAGATGGTAAAGAAATTGCAAAAACTCACTAGAGAGAATAATTTCTTCAGAATTAGAATGAAGCAAATGGAAGCTAATGATTTTATGAGAAATCAACATACTATAAAACTAATCCAAACTAATGAAAAAATAGAAGGCAATGTGAAATACCTCTTTGGAAAAACCACTGACCTCAAAAATAGATCCAGAAGAGATAATTTAAATATTACTCGATTATCTAAAAGCCATGATAAAAAGAGCCTAGACAACATCTTTCAAAAAATTATGAAGCAAAATTTCCCTAATATTCTAGAACCAGAGGGCAAAATAAAAATGGAAAGAATTCACTGAATGCCTCTTGAAAAAATATCCCAAAAAGAAAACTCCAAAGAATGTAATAGTCAAACTCCAGAATTCCCAGGTCAAAGGGAAAATACTGCAAACACTCAGGAAGAAACAATGTAAGTCTTGTGGAAACACAATCCAGATAACACAAGACCAATAGCTTCTACATTAAGGGATTGAAGGGCTTGGAATATGATATTCCAGAGGCCAAAGGATCTAGGATTAAAACCAAAAATGACCTACCCAGAAAAACTGAGTATAATGTTTCAAGAGAAAAACTGAGTATAATGTTTCATTCAGTGAAATAGAGGATTTTCAAGAATTCTTAATGAAAAAACCAGAACTGAAGAGAAAATCTGACTTTCAAATACAAGAAGCAAGAGAAGAATTAGAAGGTAAACAGGAAACAGAAATTGTAAGGAACTTATTAAAATTGAACTATTTACATTCCTACATGGAAAAATGAAAATTGTAACTCATAAGACTTTTTTCAGTATGATGATATTTGAAGGAAATATACATGTATGTATGTTAACATATATATACATATATATGTTTAGGAGGTTGTATGTCTGTATAAATACATATATGAGTGCATGTATGTATGGGGTGGGGTTAGGGGAAAAATGCGGAGAAACATTTGTAACTCAAAATCTTCTAGAAATGAATGTTGAAAACTAAAAATTTAAATTAACAAAATGACAAAAAAAGAATGTGGTAGAATCTCTTTTCCTATTTTTTCAAACAACTTACATAGTATTGGAATTAATTGTCCTTTAAATGTTTGATAGAATTCACTTCTAAATCTATCTGTACCTAGAAACTTCTTCTTAGGGAGTTCATTGATGATTTATTCAACTTTTTTTTCTGAAATGGAGTTATTTAAACATTTTATTTCCTCTTCTGTTAATCTGGGCAATGTTTATTTTTGTAACCATTCATCAATTTTACTTAGATTGTCAAATTTATTTGCATATAGTTGGGCAAATTAGCTCCTAATATTTTAATATGCTCATCATTGGTGGTAAAAATATCATCCTTTCTATTTTTGATACCAGCAATTTAACTTTTGTGCAAATCAAATTAACCAAATTTTTTCTATTTAATTTTTTTTCATAAAACCAGCTCTTCAATTTATTTTTTTAATTCATTAGTTTTCTTAGTTTCAATTTTATCAATCTCTTCATTGGTTTTCAGATTTTCCAATTTTGTATTTAATTGGATATTTTTAAATTTCTTCCTTTTCTGGTTATTTTTCTTGCTTTCTCAATTTATTGATCTAGTATTTCTCTACCTTATTCATGGAAGCATTGAGAGATACAAAATTTCCCTTAAATACTCCTTTTGCTGTATCCCATAAATTTTACTATGTTGTCTCAATATTGTTTTCTTGGATGAAGTTATTTATACTTTCTATGGTTTCTTGTTTGATCCACTCATTCTTTAGGATTAGATTATTTAGTATCCAATTAGTTTTTAGTCTACCTTCCTATGGCCCTTGATTGCATATAATTTATATTGTGCCATAGTTTTAAAATGATGCATGTAATATTTTTGCCTTTCTGAACTGGTTTGTGAGGTTTTCATGTCTTAGTAAATTGTCAATTGAGGGTGGGTGTCATGTGGCACTGAGAAAATGTATATTCCTTCATATCCCCATTTAATTTTATCCAGGGTTCTACTATATCAAACTTTTAAAAAGATTTTATTGACCTCTTTTACTTCTTTCTAGCTTATTTTGTTCTCAGATTTATCTAGAGAGGGAGGTTCAGGTACCCCACTAGCATATTTCTGTTACCCATTTTTTCCTGCAACTCACTTTATTTCTCCTCTAAGAATTTGATTGCTGTGCCACATGGTACATATAAATTTAGAGTTGATATTAGTTCATTGCCTAGGGTACGTTTTTGCAAGATGTAGTTTCTTTCCATATCCCTTCTAATTAGATCTATTTTATCTTTTGCTTTGTCTGCTGTCAGGATGGCTATACATGATTTTTTTTCTTTTACTTCAGCTGAAGCACAACATATTCTGATCCAGCCTTTTACCTTTATTTATTCTATGTGAATCTCTCTGCTTCAAATATTTTTTCTTGTAAACAATACATTGCAGAATTAGGTGTTTAAATCCACTCTTCTAGCTCCTTTTGTTTTATGGGAGAGTTCATCACATTATCATTCTCAGTTACTCTTACTAGCTATGTTTTTTCTCTTCATGGTATCTTCTGGTTCTAGGGCCTCAGAGCAGTTTTCATTGATACTTGCTTAAAAGATGCAGTCCAGGATCTTTTATTGATCATGACTTTCAGGTAAAACACCAGTTCTTAAATTATCTCTCCTGGATCTATATTCCAGGTCAGTTATTTGTCCAAAAAGGTATTTTACATTTTCCTCTATTTTTTCATTCTTTGGATTTTGTTTGCCTGATTCTTGATGTCTCATAGAGTTATTAGAGCCCACTTTCTCAGTTCTAATTTTAAATGAATTAGTTTCTTTGGTGAGCTTTGGTACCTCCTTTCCAATTTGGTCAATTTGACTTTTTAAGGAATTGTTTTCTTTAGTGGATTTTTTCCCATTTGACCAGTTCTATTTTTAAGGAGTTACTTTCTTCTGTCTATTTTTGTGATTTCTTTTTGAAGCTGTTGCATCTATTTTTTCATAATCTGTCAAAATAACTCTCATTTCCTTCCCTAATTTGTCATTTATTTATCTTATCTGAGTTTTAAAATCCTTCTTGATCTCTTCCAAGAAGGCTTTCTGGACTTGAGATCAGTTTACATTCCCCTTGGAGCATTTGGGTGTGGGTATATTGACAATTCTCTTTAGATTTGTGTTTTGATTTCCGTTGTCACTACAGAAAGAATTTGCTTTTGCTCATAATGTTTGTCTATTTTCCTGGCATTTAAAGTTGAGCTCTCATGCTGGAACACAGGGGGTACCATCTGTAAAGCCAAGAACGAGCAGCTTTCCAGAGGACTGCTGATGTGAACAGCTTCGAGGTTCTGATTACACAGTATAGTGAACTCTCCATTTACTCAGTAACAAACTAAGACAAAACATTCACAGAAATCACATTACAGCATTCACAATGTTATGTCATAACAACTTATCACTAAAATAGCCACACAGTTTTCTCCAAAGTGGTCACATAGTTTTAAGCAAAAGATAACATTCATTTAGTAGCATAATCATTAAGAAAATCCTTATTTCCATTATTCTAAAGGAGACAAGCCTCTATAATTGACAAAAACTATAAAGGTCAAAGTTCTCCACCCCTAGGTCACATTGTTTTAATCTCTTCAATCAAAAAGTCCTCTTTGTTCTTAATTGGAGATGTCCTTAACCCAATCATCTAAATAAAAATGTCAGAGTTGTCCACCCCAAGGCTGCAATAAGTCATGATTTTCTCAGTTCACATTAAATACCCATGAAGAGGTCTTTTCATCTTGACTTAAGGCAGGCTCTTAGCTTCCATGGTTCCTCTTCTATGGTCCCAGTTCCTGCCCAAATCCATCCAACTGCCAACAGAGTTCAAAGGCAAACATCTCTCAGTTACTTGTCCAGTTTCTTGTACAGTTCCTGTTCCATACTGAAGCTCACAGTATCTAATCCACCTCAAATCCTTCACAGTTTCTCTTCCTGGGAAGACAATGAAAGCCACAATAACAGTCATTTGCATTGCTGGCATGCTCATAAATTCACTTTCTCCCTGAGAAATCAACATAAACACAACAACAAGGTCTGAGACAAAGTAACATCAAAACAGACAGACAAACCATTGAAAGAACACAACGTAATAGAAAATTAGACTTTCACATACGAGGCTGAAGGGAAACAAACAAAAAATAAACAAGAAAGAGAAATCATAAGAGATTTAAATAGTTTAAACTGCTTACATTCTTATATGAAAAGATGATATTTGTAACTCATAAGACCTTTCATTATCAGGATAGTTAGAAGGAGTATGCATAGATAGAGGGCACACATTTGAGTTGAATATAAAGAGATAACATCTAAAATTAAAAATAATTTCAAGAGAGAAATGCACTGGAAGAAAGAGAAAGGGGGAGGTAGATAAAGGTCAGTTATCTCACATAAAAGAAGGTAGAAAAAGCTTATATAATTTAAGGGAAGAGGGGGAAGGTGAAGGGGTATAAATAAGCATTACTCTCATCAGAATTGGCTGAAAATGGAAATAATATAAACCTGCAATTTGGCATAGAAATTTATCTAACTCTACAGGAAAGGAGGAGGTAAAGAGGATAAAAGAAGAATGTGGGTGATAGAAAGGAGAGTAGAATAGGAGTGGGTTAGTCAGAAGGAAAACACTTTTGAAGAGAGACAGAGTGAAAGGAGAGAATAGAATAAGTGGGGTGTGGGGAATAGGATGTGGTGAAATATAGCTAGCAATAATAACTATGAAAAAATGTTTAAGCATAATTGCATATATATAAAACCTATGTCAAATTGCCTACTATTTTAGGAAAAGGGGAGGAAGGGGAGAGAGGGAAAAAACTTTGAACTCAAATCTTGTAAGAATTAATGCTCAAAATTTTCTTGACTTATAATTGGAAAAAATAAAATATTGTTAAAATTATATAGATTACATGGATTTTGAATGCATAAATTATAAACTTCAATTTAGAAAATTGAACCAATAGTTTCTTATCATTTGGGAAATATTTTATCAGCCAATTTTTAACCAATACTTGGAGTTTCTGTATCTGGTATTAAAATATGCCAAAATTTGAGGGATTTCTTAAGAATGTTAAAAATCAGTAAAAGGGAAGAATGCTTTAAAAAGATCCATTTTTAATCAGCATTCCAAATAGGGCCATAAATACAGAGTGAATTTTTATTCAATAAGGAGAAATTGTTATCACAATTCATAAACCGATATGCAAATTAATTTCACATCGAGGAATTGATCATCATCCCCTTGGATTTAAGATTTTTGCTTCATTAGAATTATATTCTCCTAGAACACTCAGAGTAAGTTCACTTTGAAAAGTCATAAAATAAAGGGAAAGGTATCAAGTAAAATACATAGAAATTACATTAATATCAACCTCCATGTAACATGTTCATCTTGAGCATCACATAGATTAGTAGCAAAAATCATCCCCAGGGATTAAAAGTAGCTACTTTCATTTTAATCTCAGTAGGAATGGTTCTTGAAAGAGATGTGAGTAAAATAAGGGTTAAAGTGAATAAAGGTCTCATTTCAACAACTTTTTTTAGTTTACTTGGCTGCAACAAATCACAGTGTTTTAAAATGTAGTTTGCTTACTTAGGGCCAGACTTCAGTTTGGATATAGCAAATTGCTTTAAAGAGAAGTTATTACACACGAGTAAGAGATGCATTACGTATACTGACCCATTTCTTAGACTAAATATTAGTTTTGTGAGAAAAAAATAAAGTTTTCCATTTTCCAATGGAAAAGATTGATGTTTCATATAAACATATTTTCCAAAAATTACAGATGCTAAACAATAACAATCATAATTTGCTATTATCCAGTAAAGAGTAAACTTTTGCATGTTTAATATGAAAAATCCATAGCTCATTTAGCTGAGAAATTACTCATTTTCAACCTAAATGAGTTAATGTTACAGGCTTTTTTTTTGCCTTGGTAAAATATAATCTCAGAGCTCAGCAAATTAAGGTCTAGGTAGCTGTAATGTTAATGGAATCTGAAGATCTTCCATGGCCCCTTTTATTGGCAGGTATGTAAGTGACACAGCACCTTGTTTCAAGTTAACATATTGTTTAAGCTATTTAATTATCACAGAAGTAGTTAACACCTTAACTGCTTAATTTAAGTTAACACAACTACTAAGGGGCAGATGGAGGAGAAGCTATACTGTATACAAGGAAGAGAACCAGCAGGACAGTCAGATTTTCTCTCAGTGATCACCTGGAGGTTGCAATATTTTGCTGAGACCCTCCTTCTGCAACTTTTCCCAAGAACTTCCAAGAACCAGTCTGAGGAGCTACTGCAAGTGAAAGAAAGATCCCTGCTTGAGGGAGCCTGTTCTGTTGTGAAGGCTTGGGAATGTGGGTGTCCATTGCATTAACCATATGTATCAACTTCATGACTACTGTAATGACTTTGGCTTTCTGGTTCTGGGACTTGTTTTTCTTGGTCTTTGAATAAAGGCTTTGGCTCTGCCCTCCATGTGGAGAGTTTGCTACATTTTGAGATTCACAACTGTACCAGCATATTGATAACCACAATAGGTGTTGTGAATATTGCATTATTGTTACAGTAGTTTAGTGTTTAAAATCATTTTTGCACAATTTAGAATGAATAATCCTGTTTGCCAGATATGGTGGGTGAGGCATTACAACACAAAGGGAAAGAACATTGGGTTCAAATAAGTATGCAAGTTACTATGCCTCTGTGACCTTGGGCAATTCACTAACTTTTCCATTATTTCAGTTTCCTTTATTATAAAGGAAGAAGTTGGACTAGATGGCCTTCTAAGACATTTCCAATTCTGATGTTTATGATCCTAAGTAGGAGTAGATATAGCTGAATAGGGAATAATAACATAGCAAATGCTAAGGTGCAAACTTTCCATTCATTTTCCAGTTCAATATAAGTCACAGGATGTAGGTGTGAAGGCCTGTTTCAGTTAGTATGTTTCTATCACACCTTTATTTTGGAGTAACTGTTGTCTCCTCTTTCAAATAACAGCATGAGAGTGTCAGGCCATTCAACAATTAAAGAAAAAAGATATTTACTCAGCCATAGTAGGAGCAAGATATTCAACAAGGTTGAACATTAATGACACTTTGAGTTGATTCAAACAAATGAAAACTTCCTTGCCTGAGTTAATCTTTGAGATCCACCAATTTCTGACGTCCTAGGGCTTCTTTCTATTGGCGTGATAAGGAGTTGAGGTCAACATTCTGAGCCTTTAGTCCTCTGAGCCAACAAAGTTTTGAAGAAGATCTTAGGACCTTTTAAGAAAAAATAGACTAACTTGTTTGGGAAGGTGAGATAGGATATTTGTTGTACTACACTCTGCTTCTAGTATCTATGGTCCAGTCAAGCTGATATTTCTGTTCCTTTCACATAGTAACCTTTTTCCCATTTTTGTGCTGTTTCATAGACTATTGTAAAGCCATGCATGAGCAACTTCCCAAAACAATGCTACTGTGAACAGCTTTTAAAGTTCTGATTATACAGTATAGTGAATACTCTATGTATTCAAGAACAAATCAAAGGAAAACATTCACAACAAATCAAGATAGTGTATTCACAACATTTCATTTTATCACAGAAAATCACAATGTAGTGTTCACAACAGCTTATCATTATATGCACATACATACAAACGTACATACATATCCCAAACAAAGGCCTTGGTATTTTAACCAAGTAGCAATGGAAAATAACCAAAGCTATCTGAGCAGGTTCAGATTTGCTCTTTGGAATTAACTATTTGGGAGCATTATAAAAGATACATTAAGGAAGGGAAAACTAGAGGCAGAAAAAAATAATTAGGAAACTGTTGAAATATCCCTAATAAGGAGTGACAAAGGCCTAAAAATGGTGACTGTCGTTTGGATGAAAAACAAGAGACTGATTTGAAAGTTGTGGTGATACTATTGACTCATTTTAGCAACTTATTGGATATAGGGGTATAAGAGATATTGAAGGCTCAAAATTATTCCCTGGTTGAGGACATAAGAAAGGAACAATAATGATATCCTTGACAAGATGAAATGGACCAACAATGGTAAATACACACACACACATATGCACATACACGCATATACTTATATTATTATATGTAATACATGATAAAATGATAATTATATTGTGTATATACAATATATTATAATTATACTAATTATAAATATAATCACAATAAAATAAAATAAAATAATATAATATAATGATTAGATATGTGTGTGTGTATTTCCCCCCTAGGAAAATGACCAAAAAGGCAAAAAGGAAGGAGCAAGATCAAAGATACAGAAGAAGACAAAGACTGTCAGAGACAGCCAGAGACAGAGCAACAGAGAGAGAGAGAGAGAGAGAGAGAGAGAGAGAGAGACAGAAAGTATAGTTTCAAAAACCAGTATATAAAGATATTGGGGGATATTTAGGTGATTCATTGCTAGAACTCAAAGGAGATAGTGTTTAAGCCAATTCTTGAAGGCACTATATCTTAGAATTGGGGTGAAGGATGGATCTTTCTGGGTCTCATAGGTGAATTTTCTAGGAGGACCCCCATAAAAGTGTCAATCTGGGACATAGGTGTGTGTGGGGGAAAGAATCCATGGAGTAAATGAGGCCTACTCATGGCCTACATTTCCATAGCTCTAATTAAGGGCTAGAGAAAGAAATCCCAGAGGACATAATTTTAACAACTTGACCAACACAAGTTTTACCTATATAAGTAGAATTGAAGTTAAGAACCATTGAGAAATTGAACCATGAAAAGTCTAAAAGAAGATTAGACAAACTTTACATTTTCTATCTCCGACTGCACTATACCCCTTTGGTTATGTGTTTGCTTTCCAGCACGTTACAGTAAATATCCTTTCTAAAATTTAAGGAGTGTTATAATTTGGTCTTCTGGATGTATTACCCCATCTGTTCACATGGATACTCCTCCCCACCCACCTCAGCTCAAGCATTGACTGGCACCACAACAATCCCTGATATGTAATCCATGACTATTCCTGCAGCAATTCTGAGTACACCCCATTGATGGAAGAGGAGAAATAGGCAGGGGAAATGGGAAGTCTTTGGATCTTTGTTTCAAGCTCTGAATGAACTCTGTGTCCACTTTCTTAATGTTCTCTAATTACCCTTGTTCAAACATGGAATATTTTTCAAGATATCTGACATCATATTAGTGGTAGTTTGCTGGATAATATGTTTTGCTTTGACAATGCAGAAATAGTCAGTGGGGATTAAATTATAAAAGATGTTGCTGATTCTTAACTTTTTCTCTTCGTTGCTTCATAGGCCTGTCTGTATTCAGATTGCCTATGTTTTCATGGTAATGAAAGAGTTTATTTAGGCACTTATCTTTTAAGGTCAACATTTATTCTTCTGAATGGAATTACTGACCTATCCCTAGTTGGTCACCTCATTAAAAAGAACAGCGAATTGCCTTGTTATCAGTCTTTTGAAGACTGCTCTTCTCATAGGCATTTTTAATCCAATGTACTATAATTATTTAGTATTTGTGTTTGTTACGTGCACCCAAGAGTTTCCATATTTTTATAAGTGTATGTGCAAAGTCATTGATAGCCACATCGATAACTGAAATTGCGATAAGCTTTGTGTTTGTCTGTACAAATTTATAGGATCATAAAGAAATAAATAGGACCTTAGAGGTCATATAGTCCTATTTCCTCATTGTACAGTTGAGGAAAAAATAAGCATAGAAAGGTTAAGTGATTTGCCCAAAGTAGTAAATGCGACAACATCTTTTGAAACCCAGTTTGTATGATTCTAAAATCAGCATATTTTCTAGTAACCTGTTGTTTTCAGGCACAAGTTTCTGGCTGGATTTGTGATCCCCATATTCAATTCCAGTAGCTGTGGAATGCATGCATACAAATGTTTATCATCTTTAAAACTAAAATATGTGTTCAAGGCCTTTTGTGAAGAATTGATTAGAAGGAAGAGTGTGTGCTGAGTTGCTTTGGTGAAGTTATGCACAGTATTCAATGATCCTAAGCAGCTCTCAACTGTTTTTAAAATCAGATTTCTCCTAGGAATGGTATAATGATGAGAATGATGAATTATGAGGGCAGAAAAATCAAAGTCACAAGTTACTTACCACATATTGTGACTCTAAGTAAGCTGAATCATATCTCCAGTGAAGTCTAACATACCCAATGTGACATTATAGGTATTACCAATAACCAGCTGTGGCAACAGCCAGAAAAGACAAAAGAAGCATAGTCAAAGAGATATTTGAATTTATGGAAAATTAAAAGAATACATGTAAGGCCTTTTTCACATTATGGAAACCATCTATGGATGACTTATAGAACTTTGTGGGCAAGAAATATAAATGATGAGAATGCATGGATGAGCCATGGTCGCAATATGTAGATAGAATGCTACTCTTGATGAGATCAAGGACTGCTGACGTACTACAGAATATAACTAAACTGATTGTGAATTAACTCAATGAAGGATCATGGGCAGTAGTATATCTATGATTCAAAGATCCTGGAAAAGTGGTTGACACCTTCAATAAATAAATAGAGTTGGGTATGGGTCTTTTTTTTCACAGTTGCTGGTTTGTAACTAAAGAATATTTATTTCACTTTCTTGAACTTCACTTCCTTTTGCTGCAAAACAGGAAGAAAAAAACACTTGGATCACATACTAAGTTAGACCATCATGAGAAAAATAATTGATAAATTTTAAAGTACTCTTGAATTGTGATTAACAGACATATATGTATATATATATTGTTTATATATTTTAGATATGTATGTACATAGATAGATGAATTGGTTGATAATTAATGAAAAGACAATTGCATTTAAAATTATCTAATAGAAAGTAATGCCCATTTTTCTGGGATTTTTTTTTCAGTGGAGGACAATAAAAAAGTAAAGAACTGCTTTGGCATCGAGTATACATATACATATACATACATATATGTGTGTGTATGTTTGTGTTTGTATGCATATATATGTATTTATATTATGGGTGTGTATATATATATGTATATATGTATATAATGTGTGTGTATAGACACACACATCCTGTCTGTGCTATTATAAAAATTAAAGAATGCTAATCTTTTAAAAACTGATTTTATAAGGAAATTAATCCCAATATAATAAGAATCAATACCATAAATTATAAAGGTAAGAACAGGAATCTATTTGGCCAAAAATAGAAGTTGTAATTTTCTTCTTGCTCTATTTTTATGTAGCTTTAATCATATTCAGTTAAAACAACAATTACTAATAATTGTATGAATACTACCAATAACAATTCCAAAAAATATTTATGATATGCCATAGCCTGTCATTCCCTCTTTTAATTTACAATTCGTTTCATGAAAATCATAGTTGAAACCACAATATTCTATCTAGCATTCAAGAATTTATTCTGGAAGATATAGTTCTCTTCATAAATTTTAAGCAAAAGTGGAAAAAATTTAGACAGAAAAAATACTTTATTCTTAATTTTTTAATGCAATTTTTCCTTTGTTCAAACAATTTTTTCCCCTTGACTTAAATAACTCTAAGCTTTATGGACCTAATTTATGTATCTGTCCTTTTAAGACTCCTAAGAATGTTCTTTTATATTCTGGTGATTTAGGAGGCATAATTTGAGGAAAACAACAATGGAATAATTCTTACTAGCATTTATATTTTTAAATCTATTCTGAGCATATTAAAGTCAAACTAAAGATGAAGTTAATGTTTTGGCAGCTTCATTAGATCAAATGGATAAAATTAGGTCATAGCTTAACTCCTTGGAGATAAATAACAAGAACAGAAATTCTCAAGCACTAAAGGTGATGTATCTATCCCAAATGCATAGAAGGAGTAATACAGCTAAGGGAGCAGAACAATATAACGAACCTTCAACAATTTACTTATGGATTACTCAGAAGTTTTTTTTTAACTCGATCTGTGATTTAATTGGGATAGGGAACTCAATCACCCTATAGAGATGAGCAGCGTTTTTAACAACTTGTATTCTTAGATTGGTATATAAGAACCAAATAGTTAAACAAACTGGCCCAATGTGGCACATATTGCATGTGTCAGAGAAAAGATTTTAATCCAGGTCTTAACAGTTCCAACAAAAGCTCTCTCTCTCACTCCATTACAGGACTCTTGCTACTTGGAACATTACCTGTGGCAAATGTTTAATCCCAGAAAAAAAAAAATTCTACTACTTAGGACATATCTGGGGCAGCTAGTTGGCATATTGGATAGGCTTGGAATCAGGATGACTAATCTTATGATTTCAATTCTGCTCTTAAACACTAGTCATGTGACCCTAGATAAGTCACTTATCCCTCCCTCAGTTCCTCTTTGGTAAAATGATCTGGAGAACCATTGTCAAGAAAACCCCAAAATGAGGTCATAAAGAATGAAACACAATTGAAATTACTGAACAACACCAACAACAAAGGGTATATCTGGGCCATTCTCATTACTGGTATACTTAAAGAATACAAATTCATCTGAATTTAACACCTGGCCCGATTCCAAGTATAAGAGCAAATCTCTATATTTCTCAGTATGTACACGGGGTGTGTGGTGTGTGGTATAAGTAGAAAAGAGTGAGATTGACAAATATATCCCATAATCCTTTGAGTTTGGGTAAGGGAGAGTAAAGGGGAAAGAAAGAACTGGTAGTCTTGCTTCCTCACACATTAGCATTGGACAATTGAAAATTCTTGGATGGTGGGTAATGTTCTGACCACATACATTTTTCAAATAGATTTGTAGACAAGACAAACTTCATTAGACATAGTGTTCTGCTCAATTTTAATTTGCCATAGCAAATAAAACATTTAAAATTAAATGAAATGTATTTTGGGATGCTAAAATGAAGTATTGAACAATGAATAGATGGTGGGTTTGGAATTAGAAAGACTTTGGTTCCAATATAGCTCCTTACACAGAGATGATGTAATTTTGAGTATTTCCTTAACATAGATGAACTTAGCATGGATGCTCATTGAATTCAGGGACAAATAATTGAGAAAAAGGGGTAATATATAATATAATATAATATAATATAATATAATATAATATAATATAATATAATATAATATAATATAATATAATATAATATAATATAATATAATATAATATAATGTAATGTAATGTAATGTAATGTAATGTAATATAATATAATATAATATAATATAATATAATATAATACACACACACACACACACACACACACACACACATATATAT
This sequence comes from Pseudocheirus occidentalis, assembly GCA_028646575.1. NCBI lineage: Eukaryota > Metazoa > Chordata > Mammalia > Diprotodontia > Pseudocheiridae > Pseudocheirus > Pseudocheirus occidentalis. The sequence goes on from JAQQSW010001411.1 coordinate 18,481, forward strand.
ATATATCCCATTACTATTAA
>JAQQSW010001412.1:0-18483 GCA_028646575.1 Pseudocheirus occidentalis
ATAAATTTTTTTCAATATGACAGACATTACTTATTAAACCACTGAAATCTTTCTTAGGGAGATAAAGTCATCTAGACAAGTTCTGAAAATCCTTAAAAGTAATAAAGCTCTTTCTAATAAGCTAATATACAAACCAGAATATGAAGATGTGAATCACTCTTCTGTCCCCTTCCCCAACTAGAACCTTTCCCTCTAGGGTTACTCTTCATCTATTCCATATGCATCTTGTATTTTATTATATATATTACATATCCATATATAGATTTATATATCTATATACACATGTGTGTATGTGTATATACACACACATATATAGACTAGCCATTAGAATGTAAGCTTCTTGAAGACAGGGGTGATTTTTGCTTTTTCTTAGCTTAGCACAATGCCAGGGACATAGTATTTGCTTAATAAGTGTTGCTGACTAATTGATTACAAAATATCGCCTGGTTCTGGAAAGATGATATCCTATCAAAATTCCGTAGGAGCCTTAAAATCTGACTCTTAACAAAGTTTTGCTCCAACTTCTCTTATTTCAGAGTCAAAAGTGCATGCAGGAAACACGTCCACTAAAACTCCTATTTCTCTTCATAAGAAATTATATGAACTTGAAAATACAAAATGAGGAAGAAAGAATGTTCTAAATTGTCCTTGCCAACTAGGACAGGAGAAGAGCTATGACGTCAAATACCAATGATTCTTCTGTAGAAAAACCCTACCACTAGCTTACCAATTTGACTGGTGGATCACAATGGGCAACTCACACGGAGGAGAACTTTGTTCAACATATAACCTTATCGAGTATCAGTCCCCTGCCTATGCTTAAATAATTCTTTAATTAACTTTTGAATGACTTACAAATGTCTAATTCCTCTCCAGTGTCAAATCTAAATGACCGGACCATCCTGAGTCAGACCTAGCCTATTATCATCGGCAATAGTTGGCAGTTACAGGAGCTGGATCCTCTTCTGAAATGAGGGGTGAGTGATGCTGAAGAAGATAAGCCTTTCTAGGCCTCAATACTTCTGGCCATGCTTTGCTATTCAGAAAAACAAAATACAATTGACAATTGTGTTAATATATGTTTTTTCTCTTCTACCAACTTATTTATCTATTTAACGTGTATTTATTGAGGGCCTATCCTGTATAATACACTGTGCTAGGATCTGTTTTGGGCAAAGTATCTAGCCACGAATCTCCCATCTTTCACTTGTAAAATTGCTTTTTTTTAACCTAAGTGTAAAACAACATTTATTTCTATTAAATTACATCTTATTAAATTCAGCTCATTGTTAAATGTTCCGTCTGCCTCATTTCACATCACTCAGATGCCTTCTGCCTCTATCATCTCCTTCACCATTGTCTTGCATGAAGATGTGGCCTTTCTCCGTGTTAAGGCAAAAATCTCTATTTTATTGTCTATTGTACATCTCATTATCTTTTCTAAATAATAGCATGAGATATTTTAAAATATTTTCCTAAAATATAAGTAAACTGTCTAAATCTGTGATTTTATTATCATTATAACTTTGTGCGGTGTTTTGCATTTAATGAGCACTGGAGTTATTATAAGGAGTTGTGGAATCCCTATGTAAATCTATAGTTAAGACGGAATATCTTTGGTAGACTGAATAAATGATACGTCTTGCACACATGCATAACTAATTTTCAAATGTATGTGGATTTTGTGATTAACAAAACACAAATTCATTTTAAAAATAGGTAGATTATATCATCAATATCTCCCAATCTGTCAATTTAGTAAACCCTATTCAAAAAAAGGCACGATAGTAAATATTAAATGGCTCATACTAGACAAAACCATGATGGCTCCTTGTGATTGCCAATTTCTTTTCTAGAAGTTCACCAAATATCCTCATGATAAAACCTTTTAGAATTTCTCTAGGGATCAGAGTTATGCTCACTGGCCAAAAGTTTGCAGAATCAATTCTTTCATTTTTTTGAAAGTCAGAATAATAACCCTTCTCTAGTTCCGCGTTACTGCTCTTTTTCCTCACAATTTTTCAAAAGTGGAGCCTCAGCAATCACACCCACTTGTTCTGTCGGTACCTGAGGATGTAGTTTGTCTGAGCCTAGTAACTTGAATTGGTCTAAGGCAACTAAGTATTCACTTACACTTAGCATTCCTTACTTACCAATTCCCTATTAGCTATTTTTAGTCTGTACATTCCAGTTGAAAATTCTATCGTTTTCCTTGGCTGAGGAAACAAAACAATCGTACCTTTGTCTTTTCTCTACGTTCTATTATCATAGGCTTCAAAGATTGGGCACAACAGGGATCTGTGTCATTAATAAAGGAATATGGGTCAGGATTGCATCTGGAATCTTTTTCAGATGGAATCAGTTCTAAGGAATTAGAAGATAATGAGCTGAGGAAGGCTGATTCATCAGGTAGTGTCAGAGGGTCAGTAGATAGAACTGATTTAGACTTGAACAGTCCAAGTCATATCCCTGCACGTTGTGTCTTTTTTGACCCATTGGAATGGAAGACTAGAGCATGACCCAACAATGCCACTAGCTTGTCACTTTGAGACATTCTCAGCTTGGTATAGCATTCCCTTTCAATCAGGCTAATTTCCTTCCATGTTCACTCAGCTATAACTACCCTTCCACCACTAAAAAGTTTCTGCCCTTGGTGAGAGCATTTCCAACCATTCTTCTCCTGCCCAATGGATGAAAGAGGTTTTTTGTGAACCCACATCATAGCTCTTTTCCCTTAGGAGACTTCGGCTTTTGTCATCGGTTAAAACGAAAATGTTATTTTGACATTGAAACCCGAGAATTTTAAAAAACGTGTAAGTTCCCTCTCCACACCCTGTAAGTCACTTCAGTTGCCAGGGTGCATTAGTACAATTATGCCGTCTCAGACTGACGGTTGAGAGGAGTGGGGGAGTGAGAAGGAGTCTCACAACCCACTGAATACAAAACAAGCGATTTTGTCACTAACCATCAGCAGATTGTGAATGTTCTTTGAAGAAATTTATGATACTCCCTGCCGTGGTGCTAAGTACATTAGAGCAAAAAATGTGCACTTAAAAAACTCTTATTCCAAACTCCATCTAACTCTGCTTTCCAGATGGAGAGTATTTCTTTTTGCTGTGTGTGTATGTGTATGTATGTGTTTTGTTTTTGGCTTTTGGCTTTCGATCACTGAATTCCCTTTGACTCCCTAAGGCTAATGCTACCTGCTTCAACCTCTGCACTCCTGTACCTGTATGTTGTTCAGGGGTTAACCACTCCTTCCTCCCACAGAGAACATACTAATTAAAAAGACAACATGGCAAAAGCCAGCCCATTTCCATGTCCTGCAACAAGGAAGCAATTTCTTTCCTTGTCTGTCTTGTTGGGAATTCATTCACAAATTGGATGGCTTAAGGACCAAACAATCTATTATCAAGTACCCCAACACTAATTTATTTGCCACATGAAAACCAGGCCTGAGTTCCATAGACAATAAGACCAACAGCATAATTGAGATTACCTTTCCATAGCAAGCATTGACCCTCTCCCAAATAGCTCTCAATGATAATCTATCTTCTCTCCAAATTTGAGAGAATCACTACTCTTTCTGGAAGTGTCTTAATCATAAGTATGAGTTTATTGAGAAATCCAGGTTGGGTTATGAGATTTTAGTCAAGTCATACCACTACTCTAGACCTTCATTTCTTCATTTATAAAATAAGGGGTCTTTAAGGGTCTTTCCAGCGCTGATATTCTGTGAGTTTATGGAATGCCAGTTTTAGGGAAGCTGTGTAATTTTGTACTGTCTTCTCTGACTAATGTTCTACCTCTAGTAGGCCCCATTGAATTGCTCTCTCTAAAGGTCCTCTTAGCTCTAAAACCCATGATCCTATTTTTACCACCAGGTGGTGTGGAGAATCATTCTCTGTGAAGTCCCACCCTGGTGGTTTTCACATTACCCACTGGGGTGGAAATGCTGAGTAAGCCCTTCATTTGTTATAGTTATCAGGGAGTCAAAAAGCTCCCATCCCTCAACTCTGCCTTCTTTCTCTCATCATGTGTCTTTTCAAGAGATGTAGGGATTTGTCCATCGGAAAATGCTGAACCTTGTTCCATTGGTCTGAAGCCCTCTTGCCTTCTTTAGTTACATAACCATAATGCAATATGGCATTGTCTTTACACGAAAGCAGACAACCATGCTGGAATACTGCAAGCTTATTCTCAGTATAGAACCAAAGGCCCAATGAAGAGTCCACGATAACCAGGGAACAATTTATAATAAACATCTAGAGCATATTCTAGTCTCTTAAAGCTCAAAGTTCCTCCATAGGATGAATCTGGAGCCAGGCATTCTTGACCATGCACAGTTTGATATTATTGCTTCCTGTGATGTATCCTTTGTAAGGAGACAAAGGAATGAGTAGCTACATGGTTCCTAAGGAATGCTCTCTCCTAGGAGGACTAGTCATCGGGAGCAGAGGGAACATTACTGGGAGGGCTCTGGAACTGGGATCCCCTTTGTGGGATTGTATGTGAACTGAAACTCAGGAGGTTCAGTACTTGCCAACCTCTGAATGTTTCCAGCCTTGTCTATCCTGATGATGAACAGGGTGAGAGAACTCAGCTGTGACCATTTTGCTGCTCCTTCCTTTCTGCCTTGACCTTAGGTTCCACACCTCACTGTGGCATGGTGTCACATGACTTCCTCTTTCACTCTCTTTGCTCAAAGCTCCAGATGTTTGGTGGATGAGGGGGTGGTGGTGGAGACCGTGGGGGTGGAGAGAGTAGATAGTGAGAGGGAGCTATATCATGAAGCTTCCTCATATCAACTCACATGATCGGAGGTTCAGGCCCAGGTTAGAGAACAAACAGAATGAACTTTTAACTTTGAGAAGAGGCCAAGAAGAGGCACAGTCATATTGGTGGTATTAGAGACAGACCCGAAAAAAGGTAAAAAACCAAACTGCAATTGGAGGTTACTTACTTCAGACCCCTTTAAAGGACTTGATAGAGCAATCCAAGTAAGAGGGAAGCCTAGAATCTACTGGGCAAAAGGGAAAGCTATACCCAAGTCCTAGCACCATCAAAGACCCATTCAGTGTGGGGGATTGCCACTGCTGTTGGTCTGTCCCTAGGCTACCCATCCGCTCCTCTTCCAGGCGAATATAGAACCTCCAGACCCCCCACCCCCTCCTGCAGTTCACTAAAATATAACTGAGGCCTCACCAGTATACCAAGGGCGTATGTGTTCTTCCAGAGTAGACCTATCATCTCACACTTTTAAAGATCAAAATGTGAAAGCAACGAATCAAATATAAGGTACCCTGGCTGTGTACAGAACTGAGATCTAGAACAGAAACGTTGGAGTTATGGACTGTCCATTCTTTTGTGGTTTTCTTTATCTTATTAAAATATATATATATATATATATATATAAGTATCACTTGTCCTTATGAGACCAGACAGTTGGGGTGGAAAGAGCAATGGCTTTTGAGTCAAAAGACACTGGGTTCAAATCTTACCTGTGTGACCTTGGATGAGCAACTGAAGCTCTTGCTGCCTCAAGGGGGTCCCTTCCAGCTCCAGATTTATGAGCCATTATTTGTAAGGAGATTTCTGATACACAATATTCTGAATTTGCAGAGTACAGAGCCTTAGCTAGGATCAAGTAACTGGGACTTTGTTCCAGGGTGCCAAATTTAGATAGCACCAACAGTTGCAGTCCGTTGGCAGCATAGAAACAGCATGGCTTAACACCTTGTTAGCAAGAATAATTCATCAAAAATAGAAGACAACCATAGGGTAAGCTGGGGTGAGCTCCTGCCCTACCCTGTGTTGCCCTGTTTCTTGAGCCTCACAGTGCATTCCATGGTCTCTGTCTTCCCCTCTCTACCTCTTGATAGGCTGTGCCTTATGCTTCTTGCTCTGGACATGGTTGTGATGCTTCACAGAATTTATAGTTGGAATGGAGTGACCATCTAACACATAACCAAATTAAATCCCCATTATGTCCTACCTACTTGTCAAGTGGTCATCCAGCCTCCATTTAAGACTTTTAGCGTCGGGGAATCTGCCAGTTCCTAAGCCAACCCATCTGACTTTTGGACGGCTCCGACAGATAGGATTGTCCTGACATCAAGCCAAAAGTGGCTTCTTTGCAACTTTCCTGCATTACTTCTGATTTTGCTCTCTGGGGTTAAACATAAGTCTAATCTCTCTTCCTCATGATGCCCCTTCCAATCCTTGAAGACGGCTATCGTGTCCCTGTGTTCAGACTATGTTCTTTTACCTCTTTTGAAAACTGAAACTCCATTTGCTTTAATCCAGTCTCCTGTTGCCTTTCCTGTTTTCCACTAGCTTTCTGAACTAACAGCTTAACAATGACCTCTACTGATTCTTTAGGGCTAAACAACCTGAATTCATCAAGGGCAAGGAAGGCAATGTGTTATAGTCAAAGGAACAGTAGGCCTGGCGTGTCTACTACCTGTTAGTCAGCTTTGTTCTGTCGTTCCCAGGGCAGAGTTCATCTTCCTTGGCAGAGAAGACAGGAGCTAAATAAAATGTGAGCAGTTCCACCTTAGTTCTGTGTTAAGTGATCATTTTCCCATTCATTCCAAGGAATAGTTTTGTCTTTTGTACAGTCCTCCTTATTTCTCCCAATATAGTTGAAATAGCCCTTTTTATTAACTTGAGCTTCTTTCTTGTGATAGGAGAAATATCTACCAGGTTTCCAGACCACATAATCTAGGCTAATTCTTTTCCTTAAGTTTTCTGTTTCTTGTTCCTGAGACTCAGTTGACCTAGAATGTCGATGTAAGCTTGCTGGAGACCAAATTGAACAACTGCCTGGCATGAGGAGATTCAGCTCTTTTCCCTGAGACTTTTGAGTAGCAGACCAACTGAATGAGCACCATTGGCACAGGGAAGATGCACCCAGGTAAATCAATAACATATTCTTTACCTGCTATGGTTAAGGAAGCTTCTTTTTGTTAACATGTTCCACAAAGCCCTCATTTTGTTTGAGCACAAATTTGAGGTTAATTAGATTAATCAATCAATTAATTAATCAGATTAATCTCTCAAGCTTCAGTGCATTTTGTAGCATTCCTGACACTATTTTATAGGACCATGGCATGCTATTGTATTGGTCCTGTGTTATTTGTTTCTGCTTCCCCCTTCAGTATATGTTCTTTTAAAATCTAAATTGGCTGATGAGTTATCTGTACCCCCTCACTGGTCTCTTTTCAGGGGTTCTCAAACTTCCTAATGCTGTGCCCCTTCAATACTCGTATGTGGGTGTATCTGCATGTGGGCAGACCCACCTGGAGATAGATAGAGGAGCAGTGTCTCAGTTCCTAAGACCATGGGAAATATGTGTTTTCCGATGGTCTTAGGCAACCCTGTTCGACTCCCAAAGGTGTCGTGACCCCCAGGTTGAGAACAGCTGCTTTAGACCATTTCCCCACCCTTTTGGAATTGTTTCCTTGCGTACCTTCAGAATTTCATTTTCTATCTTCTTGCTTCCTGGTTTGACTGACTTTCCTTGTGGAATTGTAGTCCACAGGATCCTACAAATTCTTCTTCTGAATTCTTTGGAATAGGATTTACCCAAATGTATGGTGCATGTAAGACTCTTGTCAAGCTTCAGAAAATGATCATTTCACATCAAGGTTCCCAAAATTTCTTACACCAGCAGCAAGCTAAAAATCAGATCCACTATGCCAGCTCTAGAAAATCATGATGGAGGGAGGGTCAAAAGAACAGGAAAAATGCTATAGGATTAGAAACTGGAAGATATTTCTCCAGTCCTCAAAAAAAAAAAAAAAAAAGGAAGAGGGTAGAATCTTTAAACCATAGATCACAGAGTTTGTTTTTAATTCCTAGCAAAACTGTAGAATATCTTACTGAAGGAACGATTTATAAACATTAGGAAAAAAAAGAAGCAGCAATCACTAAGAGATAGTATGAGTTCATTTTATCATAAACTTATAGCTGGAAGGGATTTTAGAGGGTAGCTAGTTGAATCCCCCCATTTGACGGATAAGGAAAGAGAATCCCAGAGACTTGACCACAGTCATGTGGAGAGTAAGCAGAGCAGGGATTCAAACCTGTCTCCAAACCCAGCGCATTTTTCCTCTGTAGCACAGCTACCTCTATCAACAGCATATCGTGCTATCCTCATTTCCTTTTTTTGACAAGGTTACTAGATCAAGGGAATGCTGTAGGCACAGGATACCTACAATTCAACAAAATGTTTTATGATGTCTCTCTTCAGATTATTATGGCAAGATAGAGAGATGTAGATTAGAAGATATAAATCTATATATACATATGTAGATATCTATATCTATCTCTCTGTTTGTCTATCTATCTATCTATCTATCTATCTATCTATCTATCTATCTATCTATCTATCTAGCTATCTATTTAGGTGACTCTATAGCTAGTGGAATAACCAGATCAAGATTATTCATAAAAGTCAAGTAAAAAAGCATTTATTAAGCATTTACTGTATGCCAAAGAAAAGGCCCCCTTGCCCTCAAAATAGTTTCTGCTCTCAAGGAGCTTATAGTTTAATGGGGAAAGGGGAGGTGAAGAAATATATATACACAAGATATGTACAGGATGTATTAGAGACTGAAAGAAATCAGCCTGGACAGTCTCTAGTGGAATATTCCAGAGATGCCCTTATTTTGTCCTATTTTGCTCAAGAGTTTAAGAAATTATTTCAGTGAAAACATGGATGGCATGAAGTTCACAGAGGACACAAAACCAGGAAGGATGTTTAACATGTTAAATGAGAAGAGTAAAGATCTACAAAGACCTTAAGCTACAACCATTGTCCTAAATCTAATAATACAGAATTTAATGGGAACAAATGTTAAATCTTCCATCTGAGTTAAAAAAAAAATCACAGCTGCACAAGTACAGAGGGAGGGAGGCATGATTAAATAATAGTTTGTAAGAAAAAGACCTGAGGATCTTAGTGGCTGGCAACCTTACTCTGTAGCAACATTCAGAAAGGCTAACCCTATCTTAGACCACAAACATCCATGGATGACATGAAATTTGGAGTCAGATGACCTGTGTTCAAGTCCCAGTTCTTCTATTTGTTCCCTGTGTGACTTTGGATAAATTATTAATTGTTGTTCAGTCGTGTCCAACTCTGTGTTCTCATTTGGGATTTTCTTGGCAAAGATACTGGTTTGCCATTTCCTTCTCCAGTTCATTTTACAGATGAGGAAACTGAGGCAAACAGGGTTAGGTGACTTGCCCAGGGTCATACAGCTAGTAAGCATCTGAGTCCAGATTTAGACTCAGGAAAATGAGTGTTTCTCACTCCAGACCTAGCACTCTATCCACTGTTCTACCTAGTTGCCCCAAGTCATTATACTTCCCCAAACCTTAGTTCCTTACTTGTGAAATGAGAGTGCTATGTAAAATGAGAGACTTTAAGGTCTTTTAAGGTGACCATTATGGTCCCTTTTAGCTCTAAATCCATAATCCTATGATTTGAGTCCCACACCATACCAGGATTGGTTGAAGGAACTGGAAAAGAGAAGTCTTATGGGAGACCTGAAAAGCAACCTTCTCATTCTGGAAGATCCCTCTGCCTTACTAACTTCTATTGGTGAGTTCTTCCTGGAACCTTCATTTTGAGGAAAAGCCTTGACCAGCCATCTGTCATTCCTCTCCTGACTCCATTCTTCACTTGCTTAAATTTTCTCCAATGCCTCAGTCACCTTCTTCCCTTGGAAGATCCCTGATATACTACCTTTCTGCCCATGTGCACCCCTGCTCCCATTGGTGAGTTCCTTTCAGAACCACCAATTTGAGGAAGGATTCAGGACAGTCATCCTTCACCCCTCATGCAATTCTGCTCCTGATTCTCTGGACTTATTGGGGTACATTTTTTCTTCTCCTCTTCCCTGCTTTTCAGGTCCCTTTTGTATGTTGTCTTCCCCTATTAGAATGTAAACTCCTTGAGGGCATACCCAGAGATTGAGCTGTGAAAGCAGCAGAAGGATACAAGAAAACAGAAGAAGCTTAGACAAGATAACGCTTGAGAGGTGTACAGAACCCAGCATAACATAAAATACAAAGTCAATAAGTAGGTTAGAAGAATGAGAAAGCAAAAAAGAATGTCACCATAAAGACCTATTATGGTGACAGGGAAGCTCAAGACAAAAACACAGAAGAGAAGGACCTGAGAATATATATAAGCAAAACCTCAAAGAAAAATGCAGCTTGGACACAAGTCTACAAGAATTCCTAAAAGAGTTTTTTTTTTTTTTAAAGACATTTAAACGTAAAAAAAAAAAAACAAATGAAAGTAGTAGAAGAAAAAAATGGGAAAAGAAGCTAGAACCAGGGAAGAAAGATTCCTATGAAAAGAGAATTAACAGCTTAGAAAAAGAGATTCAAAACATTACTGAAATAAATAACTCCTTGAAAAATAGAATTGGTCAAATGGAAGCTAATGACTCTATAAGTTAAAAGACTAAAAAAAAAGAAAGAAGGAGAAAATATGGAATATCTCATAGGAAAAATAACTGACCTAGAAAGCAGGTTAAGGAGAGATGATTTTAAGAATCACTGTTCTACCTGGAAGCTAGAAATAAGAAACATATCCTTGACATATTTCAAGACATTATAAAAGAAAATTGTCTACAAATCTTTGAACCAGAGGGTAAAGCAGAAATGGAAAGACTCCACTGGTTACTTCCTGAAAGAAACCTCAAAAATGGAAGAGCAGCAATAATTATGTAAGTGGAGGGCTCATGAGCTACCAGCCGGCCTCTAGACACAAAGCTGGAAAATGAACACTGAGGTTCCTAAGAGCTGTTTGAGGCTGTCTCATCAAGGAGAGAGAAATAACAAGACCCTGTAGGACTAGCCACTGAGAACGATCACTATATCCCCACATAGATCATTGTCATGAAAAGAGAGAAGGGGATCAGTGCTCCTCCCCCCTCATTTTCTATTGAACATCTGCTAAGGGCTAGAAGTTGTGTGTTTTTCATTTTATTCTACACTGAAGAGAAAGAATAATATATCCCTAGGAAAGCTGGTGGAGCTGGAGACCCCAAAATTCTGGGCACGAGCCAATGACAGAGACCCGAAATACTAACCTGACAGAGACCCCTTGTCTTCAGATTCCTGCATTAAAAAGTGAAGGGCCTAATTCTGCTTAGTGAATGGGGAAGATGTTAGGGATGCTTCACTAGTATTTGACAAAGAGACAGTCAAGGCTCTTGTCTTCACCAGCGAGGTTAATGCTAAGTATACCCTTCATTTCAGGGACTTGGAATACAAATAGAGTATTGTGTGAGTAGTTGCCCCAGTGAATTTATTTTGAGGAACAAGAGAGCATCTGGGACAGGCCTGGGCTGGGCTGGGCTGGTTAGGGCTGGGCTGGGTAGGGTGGAGCCGGCTTTGCCTGACCTAACCCAAACCAACTTCTGTCCATCATAGGAATGGAGAGGGAAAGTGTCTGACTAGAAATACTTTTTAAAACTTTAAACTAGATGGTGGATCCTTGCATTCTGTCCTGACTGGGACCCCATCTAGCCTTACTTTATTTCTTTTGGCCTGTCTTCTTAATTTGATTCAATTCAATAAAAACAAAAAAAAAATAATTTTCCTCTACTTTTCAAAGTGGAAAAACTTTTTTTTTTTAAGTTTTGTAAATAAATTGCATGGTGAAGGATGTGTGTTTTCTGGGTGCGATTTCTTGGAAACAGTGGTTACTGTCCCTAGGACATTCTCCCAAAGATTTTCTCAGCTGAGTCCAGTGGTGACACCCAAGGGACGCCTAATGATATGCCACTAAGCTGTACTTGTGATGGGTGTGTACAAACCACGGGTGCTGCAGAGGCCCAGACTGGGTGTGGGGAGGGGGGAGGAGATGCTGCTGCTGGCTTTCCTCTTCGGGCCTCTTCTCAGAATGGATAGAAAAACATCATCCACCCTTTCCTACGTACACTGTCCACTTGATTGAGAGCCAGATTGTCTGCATCAAGGGGGCAGATTTCTGACCTTTTGGCAACCGAAATAATTTATTTCTCTTTGATGGCTCGAAGGAGTGGGAGCCTTAAACAAATATACAAATAGGACACACAGAAGCCTAGACTTACCTTAAGGCCACCCAGTGTCATCCTTTTGGCTATATGCTTGAGGAATGGAAGGCCATCTTTGGAGCCGGCTCTGAGGCACTTCCTTCCCCAAGCTTTCTTAGAAGCCTCTGTACCTCATAACTCTTCTTTCTCCTAATCCTTCAGCCCCTAGCCAAATGAGGAAATGATTTTATCAGAAGTAGGGGAAGCCTAAATTAGACACCAAAGACTTTCTGGGAATGAATGCTGTCTGAAACCCTGGAACTGATCATTGAGAGAGGTTGTATAATCTGTTAAACTCACAGATTTCGTACTGGAATTGACCTTTGAGTCTAATCCTCTCAATTTACAAATAGGGAAACTGAGGTACAGAGAAGTTAAGTGACTTGTCTATAGTCATATAGTTGATATATATCTGCAGTGGGATTAGAATCCAGATATTCCTGATTTTAAGTCAGTGTTTTCTGAGATTATAAAAAAAGTTGAGGCCACCTATTTGGAATTGTTTAGGTCCGGCCTTATCCAAAGGCAGGATGATGGGTTAAACCATAAAAACTAGAAGTGAATGCAAAATTCATCCACTCTAATCTATCCAATCTAACATAGTAGATTTAATTTAATGTTAATTCTATTATTAAATAAAAAAATAATTAAATATTAATTTAATCTAATTTACTATCAAGGAAACTGAGACCCAAAGAGGCTGTTACCTGTTCCAGGTTTTATAATTAATTACTGATAAAACCAAGACTAGACAATGGGTTTATTTCTTTCTGGTTTAGGATACTTTCTGTTCTGCTATATAACTAGAGCTTTCTTTTATGATTGGAAGGAGGATTTGGGGGAGGTCTCTGTAATTTCTTCAGCAATAAGGAACTCTCTGGGGCTTGCTAAGTGGTTCAGCAGATTGAACACTAGCTCTGGAGTCAAGAGGACCTGAGTTCAAATTTGACCTCAGACACTTAGCTCTGTGACCCTGGGCAAGTCACTTAACCCTGATTGTCTCAAAAAAAAAAAAAAAAGGAAATCTGTGTGGGGAACCACTCTGTCTATAATTTAGTCCTAGAGAGGTGAGGTTCCTAGAGGTACTAAGAAGGAAAGGGTGATATCTAGAGTCATACAGATAGTATTTCTTCCAGATTCTAAGGCCTACCCTCTAACTTCCAATAATATCACATGGACTTTCACCTGAAGTTTCTCTATATTCCAGTCAATTAAATTAGGTAGGAATACTCCTGCTTACAGGTGTAAGATTAGTGCTTGACAACTTTAGAGATAAAGACTTTGTACAACCCTACCTCACTTAAATCTAATATATGCATGAGACAAAAAGACAAAGATGAGTTCTTCCAATTTCTTCCTGGATTAAACCGTATAACTTCCTTACATCTAACACACACCTTTCCATTACCCTCTGGGTGGTATTTATTTTTAATTCTTTGGAGAGAATTGCATGCTGTGTTTTGCTCACTGCCATACAGTCACTCTGGAAGAATGTTATTTAAAATACAAGCCTTTGCTTTCATGGGAAGTCTGGGGTCATTAAAAGAATTCTGCAATTTTCTGAGAGCAATCCAGCTTATTCTTCTCTGTTCAACTCTGAGGTCAACTTGGCCCATCTATACCATTTATCCTAGACAGATATAAATGGACACACTCTATAGATTGTTTCTCCAAATGCATGTTATAATCTGGGCAACAGGCATTCTTTATCCACTTGGTCTTTCCTGTATGGATGGTCAGGCCAAACTGCTTTGAGTGCTTACAGATAGCTTCCAGGAAGCTCTGCGGTGGTCCAGGGTCTGATGCTACGCATCAATGGGAACATCTGGTACACAGCTTGTCCTCTGTGCTGATCTCCTCTAGCACAGTGGTGAATGCCTTGAATGAATGTCCCATGTCTTATGATAAAAGGGCTATTGCAGTTCTGTTATATCTTCCAAGGAATTTTGAATGGTGTTGATGTATAGATAGGAGACATCTAAGCTTGTAAGGTAGCATTTTGTTCTACTAAATCAAATTTTATTTTCCATAATCAATGAACAATAGACACAGTACTAGTCTCTACATCTTCCACCAAGTTTTGAAATAGCAAAGACATGATCTGTAGTTGAATACTCCTTGTGAAACCTGCTTATTCTCTGCTTGTACCCTAATAAAGGATATCGTTAATTTGTGTGTAGACGAGAGAGGAGACATTTAGGTCAGCAGTCACTGATATTCTTTTTTGGTATTAATAAAGTCCTGGGTTTTTCCATATTTTGGTATCTTTTCCTTCTTCTTATGCCTTGTACAGTAGATTCCCAATACCCTCATGTTTGTACTGTCTCTAGCATGAATGTCCTCTACACAGACTTGGTTCATCCCAGTTGTTTTCCCTATCTTTGTTCTTTTTAGCACAACTTCTCCCTCTCCTATAGGTACCTATCTAGGATTATAATGTTAGGGTCCAAGTGTGGTAGTTTCACCATGCTTGATGGAAAAAATCAGTCTGTCATAATCATTTTTGCAATTTCCCCCCTCATTTTACTTCTATTTGTTGACTTCCTTCCAGCTGTGGTTCTAAATACATTTGGCATCCAGTGAAGCTAGCACAAAATGTGCCTTCAGATTCTACTGAAGAGACTACGGCATGAGTTGGGTGGGAGGGCAGTTGGGTGGCCCAGGGAAGAGTTTACCTGAGGTGTCACTATAGAATGATATCTGGTAGCTTCCTTTTAAAACTAATTATCTTTGCTAAATAGGTGCTAGTTTTGGTTATTTCACCAGTAGCATCCTTTAAATCTTGGCAACCTTGGACAAAACAAGACTTATGTTACTGGTCACATCAGTCTTCCACCCTGCCTGAGAACAAGACCCAAATTCTAACAGGAAAAGCTATCTGGACTTATTATTCTTGTAATGATTTTATCCAAGAATCTTTATTACAATCTTCTTATAGTTCTTATGTAGGAAACAAAAAAAACCCCTGTTCTTCTGATCCCTACTATAACATCTCACATCAACATCTGTCCTTCCCATCCTTGAAGACTTTTTACTCATGAAGACTTTTTACTCATGAAGACTTTACACCTCTGATCATAATGTATTGACTTGTTGCTAATGCTGGTGCTTTTACCAATGAGTTGCCCCTTTAAGACAATCCTGATATACCAAAATGTGAATTTATAAAACATAAATTAAGAAGTGATTATCTGCAGTGTACCTATTTTGAAAGATTCAGTTTATACAGGGCTTTCTAGAACATATGATTGGGTCTAGTTACACACGATTTGTATTTGTTTTATCTTTTCTCTCCTTGGAGAAAGGAAAAACCCTGATATATTGTGAGTTTTATCAGGGCCTCTTTTCTACTTCCTTCCTGATTCCCCACAATGCTTTGCACATGTGGGACACTCAAAATAAATATTGCTGATTGTTTATTCTAAGCACTTAGCAAGAAAATGGGCAACTTGAAACTGAGACCTTTTTTTTTCTTCTTCTCATCTACACCTGTGCTGATAAGAGACCTTCTGGACAAGATACTCCCAATAATTCTCTAGCTCTTGAAATAAAGGAAAAGACAGGTGTGTTTGCCACTCCCAGTGTTCTCTTCCTCCAGATTTAACAATCCATGAAAAACTGGAAACGTGCTGAATGCTACCAACTCCTTGTGTGTGAATGGACAGCCATGAGCTCCTTTTTGGCTGACTCTGCAGATGTTATAATGGCCTATGGACTGAAATTGTGCCCAGCCTTGAGCAATATTTCTGTGAAGGGGTCTAATGCATTCTTCTTGCCCAACTTTCTCATGTTCAGGCTTAATAACTTGATTTGTTCTGCAAAGATTCATGTCTTGCATGTAGCAACTGAGCTGAATTTTAAGGGATAATAGATTATTTTTGTGAAGGCACTTATCCTTAATGCATCAGAATATATCTGAGATATACATAGATGATTTCATGGGTCTTGTTCTTTCTATCCCTCCCACCCAGAAATTTTATGTTTATTTTTAGGTCTGACCCTATAATTTTGTCAGAGTGGAAAATTCCCAATGTGAAAACTCTCTCCACTGGTACAAATGAACAACATTTCTCTAATGTGCAGTTTTAGAAATGAACTCTTGGCACTGAAAGGTGAAAGGACTTGACCATGGTCACTCGGCTACTGTGGGTTAGAGGTCAGACTTGAAACCAGGGCTACTCCCAAGCTGGCCATACTCATCATGGCTAAACATGAATGTGAGTCTTATATATAATGTTGAGCTTCAAAATAAGAATAAGTTGCTTTTCGCCTGTAGCTCCAGTAACAAAATCTTGATAAGTACATCACACCTACCAAGTGAGTATCTGATCTACTTCCTGACTATGCATTAGCCGCTTTAGGATGTTACATGAACCTCTTCTGGTAAGTAGGGTACAACTGAGCGAGAGTTGGTGCTTTGATGGACAAAATAATACTCTGTTGCCCTAAGAGAGAAGTTTCATAAAAGTAGTGACCTTCAGAAACCAAAGATGAGCAGTTAGGTGAGAACTGCCAAAATCCTATATTTGGACAATCTGTTCTAGGGATATTATTTATAAAGAGAGCTACTGGTTAAGGTCTGGGAACTTGTGGCATCCTAAGAAGTGACCCCAAATCTTTGGGAATGTAATTCTGCCCTCCTGGCAGATTCTCCAACTAAGTGTAATAGAGGCCATCCCCCATCTCCATGGAACAGACCCAGAGTTGCCATTCCCGGTTTTGGTTACCCTGTGGGTATTTTGGGGCTTGCTTCAGGGAGTGGGATGGCCCACAGTTGAATAGTCCCATGACTCTTCTGCCCTGTGAAAGCATGAAAGAAGTGATGGAGGAAAGTTGTCACTGAAAAGAAGAAGCCTCTTCTGACTTGGGTGTGGTAGAGGAGGCGCATTTTTGCCATCTCTCTACAGTCTGATACTTGGGGGGTGGACTCATCTAAGCAAATTCATGCCTAGGCACTAGTTTATCTCCTTTTTGAGCATGGGTCTTTGGAGAATTGATTTGTCTGAGCTTGGAGGTGATCCTGTGAGTTCCAAAAGTCCAGAGATTCTGAGTTCAATGAGAGAAATGTTTAATTAGGGAAATGGTTGAGCATGATATTCAGGGAAAGGTTCAAGTTTGGATTTGAGTGATAGTACAGAGTCCAGGTGAAATGTAAATTGTCTCATCAGCAATCCCATGAACTGCTTTGTGTTTTGATAAAATTTTTTAAGTATCATCTTCCCAGAAGTTACCAAGAATCATAAGTTATTGAATCCTATTCTGTTAACATGGACTTGTGCATACACTGTGGTTAGCTGTCCTCATGTGTGTGTTGGAATAAACTACTTGTTTCACATTAGAATAATTTTATATTTGAATACCTTTTTTTTTAAACTCTCCTCATGGGATGGAGCCAAGATGGAGGAGTAAAAGCAGGGACTTGCTTGAGCTTGCCCACAAATCCCTCCAAATACCTGTAAAAAATGACTCCAAACAAATTCTAGAGCTGCAGAACCCACAAAATGGCAGAGAGAAATGCATCTACAACCCAAGACAGCCTGGAAGGCTGACAGGAAGGGCATATTGCACCAGACTGAGAATGGAGCAGAGATGGGACCAGAGCAGGTCTCAGGGGACTGAATTGCTGGCAGCTGTGGTGATTTCCAGATTTTTCAACCAACAAACACCTAGAACAGAATGGAAGGTCAGTGGGGAAACTTTGTGGGACCTGGGTGAAAGAGGAGCACACAGTTTAACACTACTCCTGGGGTGCTGGAGGTGGTAGCACCAGCAGCAGCCACAACTGCTTCCAGATCTCTGGGCCCACAGGCGGTGGGGGATACACTGGCTGATACAAAACCCCTGAAGTCTGGGACAGTACACCCACCCCCACTGGAAGCAGAGTCCTGCCTTGACAGGGAGTTAGAAAGTCACGTATATGACTGGGAAGATGAGTAAAGAGCGTAAAAAAAGTCAGACTATAGAATCTTACTTTGGCGACAAAGAGAATCAAAACATACAAACAGAAGAAGACAACAAAGTCAAAGCTCCTACATCAAAAGCCTCCAAGAAAAATAAGAATTGGTCATAGACCATGAAAGAGTTCAAGAAGGATTTTGAAAATCAAATAAGAGAAGTAAAAGGAAAAATTGGAAAGAGAAATTAGAATGATGCAAGAAAATCATGAAAAAACAAGTCAACAGCTTGCTAAAGGAGACCCCCAAATACTGAGGAAAATAAACTCTCAATATTACAAGCTGCCAAGAAGAAACAATTTGAATATTGTAGAAACACAATCAGGATAACCTAGAATCTGGCAGCTTCTACATGAAGGGATCTAAGGACCTGGAATATGATATTCCAGAGATCAAAGGAGCTAGGATTAAAACCAAGAATCACCTACCCA
>JAQQSW010001413.1:0-18480 GCA_028646575.1 Pseudocheirus occidentalis
GCTGGGTAGGTGACTCTTGGTTTTAATCCCAGCTCTCTTGCTTCCACAAGGAGTTTTCAATCTAAATATATAATAATTAGAGGAATCAACTCATACATCTTAAAGCACCAATAAAGCATAACATTATTATTAGTTTTCATATTGTTAATTAGAAATAGTTATTATATTCATAGTCACTACTCTTAAGTTAAAAGGGGAGATGAAATGGACTAAAAGAAGTTAAAGCTGTGTGTAGATATAGCTACTCTTGGTATAGTGGATAGGATATTAGATGTGCATTTGGAACCATCTGGATTAAAGATCTTCCTCCAAGACTTACTGGCTGTCTGACTGTGCTCAATTCTCTTAACCTTGCTGAGTAGAAATAACAATAGTAATACTAATAATACATTTATATAGCACCTACTGTATGCCAGGCATTGTGCTAAGCACTTTACAGATATTATCTCACTTGATCATCACAACATTGGGCAGTAGTTGCTATTATTGTCTCCACTGAGGAATATTTTTAGCTGAAGAAACTGAAACAGAGTTTAAATAGTGTTACATGTTCACCTCTCCATCTGTAAAATGAAAATAATTATGATATACTTTATAGGGTTCCAATGTGACTGAAATGCAATAAAATAAAAAAAACCTTTGCAAAACTTAAAACACTACACATTATCAGTGGTTGTTATTGTTTCCAATCACAGTCATGAATTTTATATGATCCATGTGTAGTCTTCTGATTTTCTAGTCACTTTCTAGTTGCTTTTCTAGGTGACTTCCAGTTGCCAGTGTTACTTGCTTTGTGGAACTGAGCATGGTTTCTGTAGATATAGAAAGAACCTAAGTAAGCTAACTTTCATGAGATCCAGTCCCAGTACTTTAACGGCATACCTTAAATTGACCTAATTAATTTCCATTAGACATAGATTAGGCGCACCTATGTAGTGCAGTGGATAGAGTACTAGGCTTGGAATTAGGAAGAGTCATCTTCATAAATCCAAATCTGGCCTCTAATAACTTATTAGCTGCAACAGTTTTGTTAAGTCACTCTCCTCTTCATCTGAAAAATGAGCTGGAGAAGGAATTGGCAAACCACTCTAGTATCCATGAGAAGAAAATCCCAACTGGGGTTACCAAGAGTTGGACATGATGGAAACAATTGAACAATAACAGGATGTAGATTACATGCAAATATTATGGACGTTTTATTGCAATGTATATTTTTTGAAAGGGCAGTTCCAGTGCACTTGAATGTAGCAGAAGGGGAAAGAATTTTTGGTCCATTAGAAATAACTTCCTCAAATAGATGAATCTGTAAATTTGTCAACTATGCTGGGGATCCCCAAATGGACTGAAGGCAAAGAAATAGATATAGGAAGACACACCCTGAGTGGAAGGGCTGGATGATGATCATATGTATGGGATGAAAATTGAGTTTACCTTGCTGAAGTATAGGGTGTGGGACCAAGTGAGGTAAGATTTAGAGTAATTAAATAAGATAGAAAGAGGGAGAATTTTGATGACTCAAAGAAAGCATCTATACTTAATCTAAGAGAACACTTAATTGTATTGAATTTCATTAAACTATGGCCTCTTTGAGAACAGGGATTATTCTCCTTTTTCACCTTTCTTTGTATCACAGCTTAGCATAGTATTTCACTCATAGTAGGAACTTAATAAAGATTAATTGAGAATTGAAGGATAATGCTATCAAAGTGAATATATTTTTTTAAATAGCTTCATCTTAATAA
Organism: Pseudocheirus occidentalis; assembly: GCA_028646575.1. NCBI lineage: Eukaryota > Metazoa > Chordata > Mammalia > Diprotodontia > Pseudocheiridae > Pseudocheirus > Pseudocheirus occidentalis. The sequence continues at coordinate 1,743 of JAQQSW010001413.1, forward strand.
TAGACTTTTAAGTATATCCACAGTGCCTTTCAATACAGTTTATTTTATTTTCATTCTTGTTATATCTTAGGAATCTGTTTCCTCATTCCTACTGCTGAAATGGTTACTGAAATCTAATTTAGCATCATATCCCAAATCCCAAATATCAGTAATGCATAAAGGCATTGATGGTTGCATTATATTGCATTTTGTTTCCTGTGGGGTCTAAACTGACTCAAGAAAGGAAAAAATAGTGAGATTCCTTACAATAAAAAAATGAGATTGAATGGACATTTAAGAAAATTAAGAAATGTCATCTCTATACTGAACTTATTTGTGAAGTACATGTAGAAATGAATAGAGAATTAAGCCCTTTATAGATCCAAATAGACCCAAGACTTTGAGTTCTCTTAAAGATGAATGTAACGAAGAAAATGACAAAAATCCATGAGAAGAAAATGAGAAGGAATAGAAAGAAGTCTAAACTAAATGTCTTAAATCATTTTTGGAGGGGAGGGGAAGATAGTAAAATGAGGAAGAAATAAAATATTCCTCAGTGTTTCAGGAATTAGAAAACTGAAAGACACAGCAAGGGAAGCCAAGAGAGGGGAAACAGGAAAATAATCACCACCACAAAGGTGAAAGGTCTTTATTTGTTTCCATACTATTACACTATGTGTATGCTATAATCCCACTATTGTCCAAAGTTAGGATTAATTAATGGTGAATATTGAGTATCACTTTCTCTTTCTAGGTCCGAAATTGTTCATGTGGAGAGTTCAACTTATTAATAGACCTTCTGTCCAAGAATATTTCATCATCTACTCTACCAAAGTTCCTGAAATGTCAGCCTATATATAGGATCTGCTCTAGAGTCACTCACTGTACTGGGAGGACTCACAGGTTGGTTTCCCAGATGGAGTCTGACTACTTTTAGGATTCTAGGGGGATAAACCTTGAGGGACTAGTTTCTATTAATGTAACTCATGAGCCTACCAGCCAGCAGCCTTAGTTAGCTTTTACAAATGTTATTTTACTAAAGTTTCATAGTAAGAACATCTAGTATAAAAGCAATCCTCCCCAAATGGGGGTGTTTTCTTCCCTTCTATTCATAAAGTAAATAGGAAGAATGGGCTCAAATATAACCTGCAAAGGAAGTGAGGAATACATATATAGAATATATGTGGTCAAAAAGCAAACTCACAACTTCTGGTTACCAGAAATACTTTTTCAAATCCCTTTGTAGAGTCCTCATGAAGTTCTCCTTAAGTGTAATCTTCTTCTGGGCTCCAAAGATGAGTCCCTTTCTAGAATTCTTAGAATTCATTCTCTGCCTTATAAGGGGTCACATTCCTTGAAGCTCTTCTCTCCTTCAGGTGGCTCCCCCTCTGTCCATTCTGCATTAGTCTGTGTCCATCTGAATTTATCCTTAGTATGTCTCTTCCTTGATGTATTGTCTGATACTAACCCAGTCTCTCCAATATTTTTCAGGGAGGAACCCTCTTGGCTTAGTTCTCCTGTTCTCCACCCATTGCTTTCTGGGAAAAGCTCAAAGGACTGCCTTCTCAAGGAATTCCGTAGCTCAGGACCCTCCACCACTTGACTGGTTTGTTGCTAAATGGTGTGATTCTGAACTAGCTTGGTATTTTATACTCAGGCCTAGACAATGTGTCTGATTCTTTTAGGCAGTCATAAGCTATTTCCTACATGGAATCATCTGTCTTTATCCAGTTATCAAGGCAGTTTATTCTTTACAAATTGTTTAAGGAATTGTTTTTGCCCAATTAATACTTTTGATCAATGGATTCATTTGAGAAGACTACCTCTTCGGTGATAAATGAAGGAAGTAGGTGCCCACCTTTATATGTGCCTAGTGGGCACTCAATAAATATGTGTTGATAGATTTTCTGAGGCACTAAATATCCTTTTAGTTTACAAATATATTATTGGGAAAGAGTATAAATTAAACAACTGTTGCCCACTAACACTTCATCATAGATATGTTCAGCTAGTAAGGGTAAACCAGGGTCCTGAAGGAATGGGGCAACAGATAGCTTGATAAAGGGGAAACAATATAGAAAGACTCCAGAGCAAAAGGCATTGCCAAAAAAGCTAAGTAAGATGCTACATTAGGCATCTGTGGGAATCTGGGAAACAAAATGAGAACACTGGGCAATGAAACAGAAATGGAGGAAGAGGGAAGTAAATAAGAGGGAAAGTACTGAGAGTAGCATAGAAATTCACCAGCAACAGTCTTAGCCCAAATTACAATTTTGCTAAAGCTAGATCTGGCAAGTATATGGCACATTTTGGTTGAAGCCTAATTTTCAATCCCTCAAAGAATGATGATGTCATGCTATCACATTGTACTTTAGTCTCATTACACTGTTAAATAAAAACCTCACTCTCCTCATGAATGGGTATTTTCATCTACAGGAAAGAAATAGCAAAAGGAAACTCTGTTTTTCATTAAAGGCTTGTACACAATTCTATTTCAGTGTAGTATGTCATCTAATTATGGAATATTACAGTAAGAGAAGTGACTATCTAAAATTAGAACCCCAGCATTGCCTGTTTCTTTTTCAATTGATTTCCATTGAAAACTAGTTCAATTTAGAGGGAAATCATAAGTTTTCTAATCACTAAAACTGAAGGTTTTAAAAATTTGAAAATAAATCAATAACCTGTAGAAGATTTCAAAAACACCTCCTTTCTCCAAGATACTATCATAGGACATAGATGTAATGCTAGAAAAGGCCTTGGAGACCATTCAGTCCTACTTCCTCATTTTAGAGAAGAATCTACCCAAGGTCATAAAATAGTAAGTGAAGGAGGTAGTATTTGAACCCAAGTCCCCTGACACTAGGGGCAGTGTTTTTCTGACTCTGTCTTCTTTTTCAGAGAGTCACTTTACTTTTCCAAAGGCATCTGTGATTAAAATGTAGTCAACAAAATATAAATTGTCTTATCCAAAAACCCTTTTCCACTGTGTCCTACCTTCTTTTTATAAAAAGGAAATCATTTTATTTCCTTAAAATGCTTTTAAGGAACTCATTTATTGAGCCCTTCACAATTTGATTCAGATATATATTCTTGTTTCTCTCACCAAGCTGTTTTGCACTTAATAATCGTTTTTTAAAAATCATCTTCCCTTTCTGTAAGTGTCTTTTCAGTCATTACCAACAAGGAAACTATTTGAATTCAAAAGCTAGTTGGCAATTATTAAGAATTACATATGTGTGTGTGTGTGTGTATACACCTTGAGCCATAGAAAACCAAAGGGTACCATCTGCTGCCAATTCCCCCCCTCCCATATTGAGTTTTTGCTATTTTCTATAGTAAATATTCCATATTTTTCTCTTAAATTGGACTAAAGAGTTGGGGAACTTGTACTAAAGCAACAGTAAAAAAAATTGCAATTTTGTTATCTGTTTCTCATTTAGTCCCGCTGCTTGTTAGGCACTTTCAAGTTTAACTGACATGTTTTCATAAATTATAGGTCAAAACAACTGTGTTAATTTTCCTTTAAAATTCTGTAAATGTGGATAACACACACAATCCACCCCCCCTTTTTTTCTTTTTAACCACATCCAAAGATTACAGAATAATAAATGATTCATTGTCAACAATAAACATTTCCAAACATGCAAAAAATTCCTAGAATACTTGTCTTATGATCACCACAGACTCTAAAGCAACTATCATTATAATTCATGATATCTCTCTTTTGCTTATGTGTAATCCCTTCTCCCTTCCTCTCTCTGTCATCTTGTCTGGTAAATAAAACAAAGCTGGAATGGGACAAATATATTTCACAAGTTAAGACACATTGAGAGAATCTGGAGCAAAGTGGATAGAGTCAAGAAGACCTAAATTCAAATTTTTGTCTCTAACGTATTCTCTCCATGACCAGGGTAGGCTTCCTACTACTTTTTTAGACTTCCTACACTTTGCTCCTCTTTTCACATTCTGCCTCTCACCCAAATGGGCCTACTTGCTACTCCTCATGCACAACATTCAGCCTCCAGTCTCTATGCCTTGATTCATTACTTGGTTTAACCTTTTAGTAACCAAAGCACCTTACTACGATAAGAAGTTTGAGGCAGTATAGTATAGATAATCAAACCGAAATAGAAACAGGGACCACTAAATTGTACATAAAGATACCTGAAGGACTAAGAAAATCACATATGTTTATACATTTTTGTTAATACATCAACAAATTAATCAGGTAGCAAGAGCAACTTAATCTGGTTTGAGCCACATTTAGGAATGCGTGTAGTTGTCTGGCTGAATGTTTGACACATCTGGTATGGTAGAGTGCTGAATGTGGACTCGGTAAGATATAGATTTGAAACCTACCTGAAATATTTACTTGTTGTAAGGCAGGTAGGTGGCAGAATGGATAGAGTACCAAGTCCAGAGTCATGAAGACCAGTTCTAATCTGATCTCAGACACTTACTACCTGTGTGACCCTGGGCAATTCACTTAACCTTATTTTTCTCAGTTCCTCATCTGCAAAATGATCTGGAGAAGAAAATGGCAAACGCTCCAATATCTTTGCCAAGAAAATCCCAAATAGGGTCAGAAAGAGATGAACACAGCTGAACATTAACAAATTACTCTAGGCAAGTAACTTAATGTCTATGAGTCTATTTCTTCATCTGTAAAATTAAGGGGTTGGAGTAGATGACCGCTAAAGTGTCTTCACAATCTTAAGATCTACACTAGAGAGGGAACTATTGTATAAAGATTATATATATATATATATATGTATATATATATATATACATATATATATATATGTAAAATCTTCCTATACATACTCATATTTATCACTTCTTTCTCTGGATGCAGATAGCATCTTCCTTCACATTTCCTCTGTAATCTGGGTATTTATAATAGTTAAAATGACTTAGTCACTCAAAGTTGTATTTAAAAAAATATTGCTGTTATGGTATACAATATTCTTTTGATTCTGTACATTTCCCTCTTCATTATCTCATGTGTGTCTATCAATAGAAACTCTGGGATGCTATTTTGCCTTGGCATGATATGGTATTCAATATACAAATATTAATTAAATGCTTACCATGTGCCAGGGACTGTGCTAAACACCGGGGATATAAAGAATGGCAAATAAGAGCATTGCCAAGAAGCTCTCATTCCAATGGAGGATACAACCCGAAAATCCCTAGATACATGGACAATATATACAAAGAAGATAGATAATATTCCATAGAGAAAGTTACTAGCAGCTAGAAGAAATGTGAAAGGTCTCCTCCAGAAGGTGAGATTTGAGCTGAATATTGAAGGAATTCAAAGAAGCTGAGAGATGGAGATAAGTGGGCAATGGACAATCAATGCAAAAACATAGGGCTGTGAGTATTATATACAAAGAACAGTTTAAAAGTTCAATTATGTACAAATGAACTGCAAAAAAAGTGTGAGAACTTGGAATTAATGAAATCTTAGGCTGTATTAAGAGAAGCAAACTATGAAGGAATAAGGAACTGAATCTCATTCTGGTCAAATCATCTCTGGGTAATTGTATACATTTATGAGTGTCATATTTTAAGAAAGACATTTCACAGCCTTCAGAGGAAGGCAATCATCATGGTGAAGGGAGTTCATATATGAGGACTGATTTTAAAAAGCATGACATAGTTGATCTATTAAAGAAAATACAAAAGGGGAGCATGATTCCTGTTGAAGTACTTGAAACACTTTTAAGTGAAAGAGATTAGCCTTGTTCTGGTTGACCGTAGAAGACAAAGGTAAGAGCAATAAGGTAGGTTCCCTCAAGTGGAATGGATTGCTTCAGGAGTCAGTACTTTCCTGTTTACTGGAAGTCTCCAAGCAAATGCTGAATGACAGCACTCTCTGTTGAGTAGACTGTAAATGTTTTTTTCAGGCACAGGTCAGACTAGATGGTCACTGAAGTCCCTGAAAAATGTGAAATCCTATGATTCTGTAACTTGATTATATCACAATGGATGTGTGGTCTAAATAATGTGGCTACTCCTTCTAACAAAGAATATCACAACCCATTCATGCCTGCCCAACTTATGTGATTTCTTGTCCATATCCTCTCATCAAGCTATTATATCAGATACAAAGAAGGCCTTCCTTCATTTTCTTGATGTTGTATGACTGTGATAGAACATACAGGCTCTCAATCAGTTTTCTATTATTCTTGCTCTGTAAAAATTAATTTTTTTTCATTCTTATACATTTCTCCAATGATAAACATCATACCATTCAGACAGCATCAGTTCTCATTGGAAATGTGATGCCACTTGATCATGCCCACCAAATGCCTGCATTGTCCTTTGGGCACTTTTCAGTTTAATTTCTGTCATATTTTACTACTTGTATTTATACAAATGTTCAATAAAATATTATGCTTTTAAAATTGACTTGTATTTACTGTAAATAATGTTTCCAAAAATAAACTATTCTCTAACACCTTTTTAGTAAAATGGACATAAGTTTTGGAACCTATGTTTGCACTGAAAATGGGAACTCCCCAGTGAGCATACTTAGTTTATCAATGTAGGTTGTCAATCGATAGTCTTAAATAGTTGCCTAGGATCCTGAGTGGTTGAGACTGCCCAGGGTCACATAACAAGTAGGTGTCAGAGGTGACACTAGAATTTAGGTCCTCCTAGCTCAAATCCAGCTCTTTATCACACTATGCTTTGCTTTAGCAGAAAACAAAGTTATTAATAAGTACAACATTTCTTAAGTGTTTTATGGCTTACAAAATCCTTTCCCCTGAAATTTTATTAGGAATTTCCTTGAGACAGTTTCATTAAAACAGTTTTGTCTTGTTGTTTCCACTTCTGACCCATTAGATAAAAACAACAATCACCATCACAATTTCTTTTTTGGGGGGGAGCGTGGGGGGGGGAGGCGGACTGACTGATTCAATTTTCATAGGGATATTTACCATTCTTTAACATGTATACTAAGTATATGAACATTTCTTCAGTTCATGGCTAGACAAAAAAATCTTAATTTTAATGGTTTTGATTTTATATGAAGACTATAAAGCAAAATATTTGTAATCATGTAAAGGAATATTGGATTTAGAGTCAGAAGACCTAGATTCAAATCCTGGTTCTGTATTAATTACTTGTCTGACCTTGAACAAACCATTTACCCTTATTGGGCTTAAATTTTCTGTGAAAATTTGTGAAAATGAAGAACTGAACTGAAGTTTAAACAAATGATCTCTGAGATTCCTTCCAGATCTAAATCTATGTTCCTCTGTATCAGTGGTCCTAAACCTTCCTAATGCCGCAACCCTTTAATACTCATATGTGGGTGCATATGCATGTGAGAAGACCTGCCGGGAGACAGATAGAGGAACAGTGTCTTGGTTCCTAAGACCATCAGAAATATGCATTTTCTGATGGTCACACATTTAGTAGTGACCCCTGTGAAAGGGTCATTCAACCCCCAAAGGGGTTGTGACCCATAGGTTGAGAACTGTTGCTGTATATGCATCTGAAATCACTCTCATAAGGACTTGTTTTATTTACTGATATATTTTTAAAGTTCATATCCATCCATCTTGATCTTTGAAATATACCTTATTTTTGAATGCCATAAATCTAGGACCAGGCAATAATGTGCTAATTTTAGAGGCAACTAGGTGAGCCAGTGGATAGGGTGTTGGGCCTCAAAGCAGGAAAACCTGAGGTCAAATCTAGCTTCAAATACTAGCTCTGGGCAAAGCACTTAACTTCTGTCTGTCTTGGTTTCTTAAATTGTAAAATGGAATTAATAACATGTATCTCCCAAAGTTGTTGTGCTGATAAAATGAAATATTATTTGTAAGATGCTTAGCATAGTGCCCGGCACATAGTAGGCTCTTAATAAATATTTATTCCTTCACCTTCCCTTCCTATAAGTAAATGGCTTTGTTTTAGGAAAGGGGAGTTAGTCATCCCAGATCATTTATGCCTATGTGAAATTCTTGCTAAATACTATTTTTAATATTCCGATCACAATGCCCATCTTGTTGAATTTATGAAATTTTATCTGAATCACTTATTTTGACTTCTTATTGTGGTCACCCTAAAGAATGTGAACAGCTACACCAAAGAGAATATTCAATGCTTCCATTGTTTTGACAGCTTTTCTGAAGTGCTTCTAATAAAAAGATTATCTTTGTAGGAATCCTGTTTATGAAAACTCTTCTAACTTCCCACAGTGATTCCTTGGACATGGAATGATATTCATCATTACTTTCATATGTTCTGAAGTTTTACATTGGAAAAGCCTGTTTTGTGGGCAATATTCACATGACAGTTCAGTTGCTTTAAAAAGTTTATTATTTATAGAGAACACTCTTTCTTTTGTATAACTGAGTTGAAATGCCACATTTTAGAAGCTGTGTTGACAAAACTGAGTACATCCAGAGGAGGCTGGCCATGGTGATGAAGGAACTCAAAACCAAGACATATGTGAGATGATCAACAAAATTGAAAGCATTTAACTTGTAGGAGACACTGTTGGGAGGGGCATGGCATTTACCATCATACAATGAGAGATATAGAGGTAGAGGAGATCTTAAAGGTATTCTAGTCCAACTCTTTCCTTTTCAAGATAAGCATACAGGTCCAAAGAGGTTAAGTGATTTGCTCAATGTCATATAGGTCTGTGAAAGGGTCGTTCAACCCCCAAAGGGGTCACAACACACCGGTTGAGAACCTCTGCTCTAGACACTTTGATATTTTCATGTAGCTCATGTTATTAATTACTTTTTCCATGAATGACTGAAAAGTGGCAAGGGTCTTAGAAATCCTTTAGGGAAGGAGTTATTAATTTGTTTTTTCTTGGAGTGGTTTGTACCTGGACAGCTAAGTGGTGCAGTGGAGAAAGTGCTGCTCTTGGAATCAGGAAGACTTTTTCTGAGTTCAAAACTGGCCTCAGACACTTACTAGCTATGTGACCCTGCACAAGTAACTTAACTCTGCTTCAATTTCCTCATCTATAAAATAAGCAGGAAAAGGAAATGGCAAACCATTTCACTTTCTTTGTGAAGAAAACTTCAAATAGGTCACAAAAAGTAGGACATGACTAAAATGATTTAACAATAACAACAACAATTTTATGGATCACTTTGGCGGCCTGATGAACCCTATGGACATTTTCTTACAAGGACATTTTAAAATCAAATACAAAAGATTACAAAGGAAGCCAATTACATTAAAATATAAAATTTTTGTTTTTTTCCTTTTTATGAGTTTACCAACACAGGTTAGGACTCGTTGCCAGAGAGCATGTATTTTCAAAAAATAGAGTTTCATGAGGCAAATGAAGGCCATCTTTTCTTTTTTTTTCTGATTCCAACTTGATCACTTTTTCTTATTGACTTCTTTGTTTACTTTTAGTTTACAAGATTCACATCCAGAATCACTTGAGTTTCAGATTTTCTCTTTTCTCCCACTCCTCCCCCTCCCCCCTCCATGGTGGTGTACAATCATGTATGGGATCTGCAAACTCTTTCACATTGGACATTAGTCTGGTTGTGTAGAAGGGTTGTAACCAATGGAGGGAACAATGGGAAAAGAGAAACAAAACCAAACATAGAAAAGAACAATAGAATGTATTGCTTCAGTCTTCATTTAAACTCTGGTCTTTCTGGATCTTTCTCTGAATGTAGACATCTCCTGCCATCCTGAGACTTGTAGAGTTGTCTTTTAACTGTGCATTGCTGTGAAGAGTCCAGTTTATCCAGGTTGGTCATCACACTTATGATGTATCTGTGACTGTGTACAAATTTTTCCTGGTTCTGCTCTTCTCACTTAAGGCCATCTTTTCTTTATCTTTATTTGACACAGGGATAGATAGGTTCATATCTACTGCATAGGTCTAATGCCAAAAATCATTATCTATTCCAAAGATATTCCAAGGTATTTTGTACTCAAGGCATAATGTACTCACCACCTTAGCTTTGTTATTAAAAAATATTCCATATGCATCCAAATCTCCCCTTCTTATTGTAGAGCAAAACCCACCATAGGTAAGGCATGGAGTCTGAAGAAATAGGTGGTGATACTGTTAATTTATTGGTCCTTCAGGCCGTTCTTCTATCTCTGAGTAAAAAAATTTCATAAGATTGGTCTCACAAGGGTCAGCTGTTGATGTTGCAAATATTATGCATTGCTTCTTTGGCAGGTCTCTCTGATGCAGTGACAACCCACTAACTCTTGTGCTGGGTTTTTTTCCCTAAATGATTTTCTATTATTTAGGCAATGGATATTGCCCACAGTCAAATTTCTGTAGACCCACATTGGACTTAGTGCTCCTTTTGACCTCCTGCCTCCTCTGGGCTTTATCTTCCTGTAAACTTTCATGAAGAAGGCTGTAAACTTCATGAAGAAGGATCATTGGTTTGAAGTATGTGGCCCTAGCTCACAACATGTGTGTGGTCCTCTCTCAACATTTAGAATATAAACTATAGGGCATACAAACTGTACCTGTGATTTCATCATTATAGAAAACTGCAAGATAAGGAAACTCCCTCCATCTTTGCAGGTCCATCTTTTCTTTACAGCTTGTATACTTGAAGAATTTCCTAGAGTAGAACTGTCAAGCATACATACCATATTTCAGAGTCTGGCAGCAGACAGATTAAAATTAGGAAAATTATGAAATATTTAATAAAATAAATATAAATGCAATAGAAGATGGATAATGTTAGCATGTGGTTTTCTAAGTCAACATGTGGCTGCAGGGAAACTTATGTAAGATATAATAACCCCTATTTCTATTTGAATTTGACGCCACTGTACTAGAGCATGGAGGATAAGTAACTTTACCAGGGTTATACATCCAGTATGTCTTCCTGTTTTCCAGATTTGTACTCTAGCTACCATAGCACGTTACCTCATTTGCTATAAGAATCTTGCATAAAATGATGAGAATGCAATCTTCATTTCCCAGTGTAAGCAAAATGCTATCTTTAGTTGTCAATATCAGGTTGAATGAGGTCCTATAAGCCCAAATGAAAAATACCCAGGTAAAGGTTACTTGATATGGAGATAATTATCTTTATGATTAAAGACAGCCAGCACACTTGAATCCATAACAAACAATGAGTGTCATTCAGGCAGACCTCAGTTTCTGGAAAACCAATATTCTACTCATTTAGACACCAGTATTGATAGGTTCATCTGGCCCACAATTTTAAGAAAAACTTTTTGGCTCTTTAAGTTGCTTTCCATTACATCAGTCTCTCACTCCAGGTCCTTTACAATTCTGGGAGTTGTCATTGTGCTCACTTGTATGTCCTCTGATGGATTTGACCATAGATTTTTTTGGCAAGATTGGATTGAATTGGAGCTGATTCTTGCTGTGTAAATTAATGAAAGAATGGATGAATTAAAATGGATTTAATAAGTACTTACTATCTGTAACACACAGTGCTAGGTGTTGGGGATAGCTCACAAGTTAATAGGGCATTGAAAAATTTAGAAAATTCCAGTGATTTCAGGGGAAGTTTTACATCCCTGAGGGCATACATGAATAAATTAGAGAAAATGGAGGTCAATGAATTGGGTATGCAATTGAAAAAGTTAGGAAAAGAACAAATTGAAAATCTTTAATTAAATACTAAATCAGAAATAATGAAAACCAAAGAAGAGATTAATAATATCTAAATTAAGAAAACTATTGAATTAATAAATAAAACTAATATCTGGTTTTATAAAAAAACAATAAAATTTATAAACCCTTAGTCAATATGATAAAAAGAAAGAAAGAAGAAAACCGAATTATGAGTATCAAAAATGAAAAGGGTGAATCCACCTCCAATGAAGAGGAAATTTAAAAAAATAATTAGGAATTATTTTGCCCAAATGTATGCACATAAATTTAACAATCTTAGTGAAATGGTTGAATATTTTCAAAAATGTAAGTTTCCCAGATTAACTCAAGAAGAAGTAAATTATTTAAATAACCCATTTCGGAAAAATAAATCAAACAAGCCATCAGTGAAGTTCCTAGGAAAAAATCTCCAGGGACAGATGGATATACTAGTAAATTCTATCAAATATTTAAAGAACAATTGATTCTAATACTTTACAAACTATTTGGGAAAATTAGTGAAGAAGGAATCCTACTGAATTCTTTTTATGACAAAAATATTGTACTAATACCTAAACCAGAAAGAGATAAAACAGAGAAAAAAATTATAGACAAACCTCACTCATGAATATAGACGCAAAAATTTTAAATAAAATATTAGCAAAAGGACTACAGCTATTTATCACAAGAATAACACACTTTGATCAGATAGGACTTATTCCAGGATGCAAGGATGGTTTCATATTAGGAAGACAATCAGTATAATTAATCATATCAACAACAAAACTGGCAGAAACCACATGATTATGTCAATAGATGTAGAAAAGGCTTTGAGAAAATACAGCATCCATTCTTATAAAAACATTAGAAACTGGGGTAGAGGTAAGATGGCAGAAAGGAAGCAGTAACTTTTCTAAACTCCTCCAAGAATTCTGTCACTAAGCTAAAAAGTGAATTTGAACAGATTTTAGAGTAACAGAACCCATTGAGAGATGGAGCATCATGGATTCCCAGACCAGAAAAGTTCCCACAAAGGTCTGGACTGGGGGAACATGGAGCACACAAGGGCTACACTAGCATGAATCTCAGAGCAGACTATAGCAGAGTGAGAAGGAGCCCCAGGCAGTGGACTCACCCATTCCAAGGGTGATTTGTAGCTTCTTCTAAGGCTATCAGCTCAAAGCCTGGATGTTTAAAAATTACATACCCTAACTTCCAGGAGTCAAGATGGCAGAATAGAACCTAATTGCTCTGATCCCCCTCTCCCTGACACAGAAAACCCAGAGATAAATGTCTCATCCACAGTAAAATCGTGAATTAATGGAAACAGCCTCATGGTTGGGAGTCACTTAGTAAAGGGGAAGTGAAGCAGTACAGAGTCTAAGCCCAGGAGGGTGGAGCCAGAAAGCACTAACAACACAAGCCCAGGTGTGCCTCATCACCATCTGGGAATCAGCAGACAACAGCCCTGCTCGCCTACAGCTACTGATCCTGGCCAAGCTGTAGCCCAGAGACACAGAGGTGGAAACCTGAAGTGGCCTCTCCCCTACAGGTTACTCTGTGAGCCTCAGGGTAACTCATGGGAACAACTGAGAATCCTGGCCTTGGCTTCAGTCTAGAGACCCAGAGGCTACAGCTCACAAAGTTAACAACCAAGCCCCAATCTCTCAGCCTAAGAAGCTCAACACTTCTGCACTGAAGAAGCAAATATCCACTCTAAAAATCCAGGACATAGGCAATCACAATGGGGAAGAAAGAACCTGTGAAATCTAGAACCATAAAATCTTTTCACAGTGATCAAGAACAACCAAATTCAGAGGACAACACGGCCTCTGTACTCACACTGTAGATCACAGAAGGAAATGTGAATTGGTCTCAAGCCCAAAAAACATTATTGGAGGAGCTCAAGAAGGATTATACAAACCAAATTAGAGAGGTAAGAGATAAATTTAAATCTACAGTGACCAAACTGGAAAAAAATCTCACTGAAGAAAACAAATCTTTAAAAAGTAAAAGTGGAGAACTAGGACAGGAAGTCCAAAATCTAACTGGAGAAACTACCCCCCTAAAAATGAAAACTGAACATAAGGAAAAGGAGCTTCAAAGACTAATTGATGAAAATAATTCACTAAAAATTAGAATCAGTCAAATTGAAGCTAAAGACTCTATGATGCAACAAGAGTCAGTCAAACAAAACATAAAGATTGAAAAATTAGAAGAAAGTGCAAAATATCTCACCAGAAAAACAACTGACCTGGAAAACAGATCCAGGAGATATAAGCTATGAATTATTGGCCTACCAGAAAGCCATGATGAAAAAAGCAGCCTGGAGAGCATCCTCCAAGAGACTGTCAAAGAAAACTATCCTGAGGTCCTGGAATCAGAAGGTAAAATAGTTATTGAAAGAATTCACTGATCCCCTCCTGAAAGAGATCCCAAATTCAAAACTCCAAGAAATATAGTAGCCAAATTCCAGAACTACAAGGTCAAGGAGAAAATATTACATGCAGCCAAAAAGAAATAATTCAAATATCATGGAACTACATTCAAGATTACACAGGTCTTAGCAACTTCTACACTGAAAGACTGAAAGGATTAGAATTTGATATTCTGTAAAGCAAAAAAGCTAGGACTGCAACCAAGGATCAACTACCTGGAAAAACTGAGTATAATATTTAAGGCAAGAAGATGGTCATTTAATGAAATAAAGGACTCCAAGACTTTCCTGATGAAAAATTCAGAGCTCAAGGAAAAATTTGATCTCCACTTACAAGACCCAAGAAAAACATAACAAGGTAAACAAGGAAAACATAGACTCACACATACACATGCATGCACAGATGCACACACATACACATAACTTGGGATTCAATAAGAGCAAACTGTATACATCCCTATATGAGAAACAGATACCTATCAACATTGAAATGTATATAATTATTGCAGCATTTAAAAATGATGTACATAGAGGGTGTGGATATAAGTGAACTAATCTGAAAATTAAAAAAAAACTTATTAAGGGGAACAAAGAGATTGTAATGGGAGAAGAGGAAAGGATGAGGCAGAAAATGGCAAATTATGCCACACAAAGAGGCATAAAAACATACTAAAGTGTATGGTAATGGAGGACAGAGATGAGCATCATATGAATGTTGTTCTCATTGGATCTGATTCAAAAAGGGATTAATATAATCAGCTAAGTTTAGATCCTAACATGAAAAGACACAAAAACTCATAACAATAGAGAAAAAAGTGGGAGGGAGAGGAGCACTCTACAAAATTTACTAATATTGGTTTGGATTCAAGGAGGTAATAATATACTCTGTTAAGAATAAAAGCCTATTGTGCCCTACAGGCAGTAGGAGGGATAATGGGGGGGGATGTAAGAAGGGGATGTAAGAAGAGGGCATGTAAGAAGGGGAAGAAGATGGTTAGAAGGGTGGGAAAGGGTAGTAAAGGAAAATATTAGGTAAAGAGGGGGGACACAAGGAGGAAATACTTAGGGATGTGGTGGTCAAAAGGAAAACTCTTAAGGAGGGGAAGGGAAAAGGAAGATAAAAAATATAAACAGGGGAGGGAATGGTATGGAGGGAAAGTTACAGATAGTAATCATAACTGTGAATGTGAATGGAATGAACTCTCCCATAAAACAGAGGTGGACAGCAAAATGGATTAAAAACCACAATCCTACAATATGCTGTCTGCAAGAAACACATTAGAAACAAGGGGATATGCACAGGGTAAAGATAAAAGGACAGAGCAGAATATGTTCTGCTTCAGTTAAAGTAAAAAAAAAAGGCAGGGGTAGGAATCCCTATCTCAGAGAAAGCAAAAGCAAAAATAGATCTAATTAAGAGAGATAAGGAAGGAAACTACATCCTGCTAAGAGGCACAATTGAGAATGAAGTAGTATCATTACTTAACATATGCATCAAGCATCCAAATTCATAGAGGAAAAGTCAAGGGACTTAGAGGAAAAAATAGATAGCAAAACTATTCTAGTGGGGGACCTGAATCTCCCCCTCTCTGAACTTGATAAATCTAACCTCAAAATAAACCAGAAAGAAGTTAAGGAGACAAATAGAATTTTAGAGAGGCTAGACATGATAGATCTCTGGAGAAAACTGAATGGGGATAAAAAGGAATATACCTTCTTCTCGGTGGTATATAGCACATACACAAAAACAGACCATGCACTAGGGCATAAAATCCTCACAATTCAGTGCAGAAAGGCAGAAATATTAAATGCATCATTCTCAGATCATGATGCAATAAAAATCACATGCAGTAAAGGGCCATGGAAAGATAGGCAAAAAACTAATTGGGAACTAAATTATTTAATCCTAAGGAATGAGTGGGTTGTACAAGAAATTATAGAAACAATTAGTAAATTTATTGAAGAGAATGACAATAATGAGCCATCATACCAAAAATTATGGGATACAGCAAAGGCAGATCTTAAGGGAAGTTTTATATCCCTGAATGAATATATAAATAAATGAGAGAAAATGGAGATCAATGAATTGGGCATTCAATTGAAAAGGCTAGAAAAAGAACAAATTGAAAATCCTCAATTAAATACTAAATTAGAAACAAAGAAAATCAAAGAGAGATTAATAAAATTGAATTTAAGAAAATTATTGAACTAATAAATAAAACTAAGAGCTGCTTTTATGAAAAAGAACAATAAAATTGATAGACCTTTATTCAATATGATAAAAAAAGAAAGAAAAACAAATTTTGAATATCAAAAATGAAAAGGGTGAATGTACCTCCAATGAAGAGGAAATTAAAACAATCATTAGGAATTATTTTACATAATTGCATGCACATAAATTTGACAATCTAAGTAAAATGGATGAATATTTACAAAAATATGAATTTCTCAGATTAACTCAAGAGCAAGTAAATTACTTAAATAAACCCATCTCAGAAAAAGAAATTGAACAATCCATCAGTGAACTCTGTAGGAAAAAAATCTCAGGGTCACATGGATTTGCTAGTGAATTCTATCAAACATTTAAAAATCAATTGATCTCAATACTATACAAAACAGGTGAATGAGGACTTGTACCAAATACTTTTTATGACACAAATATTGTATATATTATCTAATATTGTATATAATATCTAAATCAGGAAGAGACAGAGAAAAAA
>JAQQSW010001414.1:0-18480 GCA_028646575.1 Pseudocheirus occidentalis
AGCACACAGGGACAGGGATAGGGTAGAGAACAGAACAGGGGGGGAGGGATAGGAAGGAGGGACATATGATCACTGTCACCACTGTGAAGATGTCCTGTATAATCACACATCCACAGCCTGTATTGAATTTCTTGTCCTTCCAGTGGGGGTGGGTGACAAGGGAGGAATCGAAAGAATCTAGAATTTAAAGCTCTGCAATACCTGCAACTAGGAATTAAGAAAATACAGGGTCTGGGGTAGGGAGACCCTCCCTGCCCTACCAGAAAGTAAGAGAGCAGATCAGGGGAGGGGCTTTACAGTGGGAATGCTGTTTGGGTGTTGGGTAGGGGAAAGATGGGGAGAAAATTTGTAATTCAAAAATCTCATGAAAATGAATGATGTAAACAAGAAAACAAAAAAATTAATAAAAAATTTACAGTAAAAAATAAATTTAAAAAATGTATCTACACCTGATGCTTCCACCTGATGAGTCTCTCCTCAACCCAGAATCAGAGAATTTCAAAGTCAGAATGGACATCAAAGACTAATCAGATCAACCCAACTCTGAGTAGGAATCCCCTCCAATGATCCCCACCAAGTGGTCATCCACTCTTCACTTAAGGCCTTCCAGTGAGAGAAACCTACTACTACTCCCTTTCAATAGCTCTGATTGTTAGGAACTCCTCCCTTACATCAAGCCTAAATCTCTTTGTTCTACCTTCTACCCTATCTCACCTTCTGGAGCAAAGCAAAACAAGTTTAATCCCAACTCTTCATGAACTTTTTCCAGATACTTGGAGAGAGTTATGGAAGCCTCTGTCTCCGAGTTTTCTTTTCTCTAGGATGCACCCCTTTCAGTCAGGCTTCCAGCCTCATTACTGGTGAAAATGTTCTCTCAAAGATCCCTAGTGACTATTTATCACTGAATCCAATGTCCTTTTCTCCCCAATTCTCCTCTATCTTCATTTGCAATATTTTATAATGTTAAATACCTGCTCCTTCTGGAGAGCCTCTCTCATCTTGGCTTCCAAAACACCACTGTTTTCTGACTCTCGTCCTGCTCCTTAAAATAGTTAATAATAATAGCAACTCTCTCTTCAGAGGAGAGAGTGAAGTCAATGATTTTATGCTACTTTGCCTCACAAATCCATCACTGCTCCTCTTTGAAAATGAAGGACAAAACACTAACAACAATAATAATGGTAACAATTATAAAAGCTAGCATTTATGTGGTATTTTAAGGTTTGTAAAGCAAAGATCTCATCTTAGTCCCTTTCTCTGTCTCTTTGCCTACCTTCTTCATAATCCCTTAAAGCAGTGGTTCTCAACCTTCCCAATGCCCTGCCCCTTTAATACTTGTATGTGGGCATATCTGCACGTGGGTGGACCCAGCTGGAGACAGAGGAGCAATGTCTCGGTTCCTAAGACCATTGGAAATATGTTTTTTCCAATAGTCTTAGGCAACCCCTGTGAAAGGGTCGTTCAAACCCCAAAAGGGTCACGACCCACAGGTTAAGAATCACTGTCTTAAAGTAAGTTTCCTCCAGGATTTTGTCCCTTGGCCTTCACCTCTTTCTCTACAATGTATCTCTTGGCTGTTTTGTTCACCTCCTTGACTTCAACTATCACCTCGCTGGCTGCCTCCCAGATTTTTATATCTGACCCTGATCTTTCTGCTGATCCCAAGCTCCATACCTACAACTACCTAAAAGACATCTGACTATCCCACCAGCCCTTCAAACTTCCTGTGTGCAAAACTGAGCTTATTATCTTTTACCCAAGTTTATTCCTTCTTTTGACTTACTATTTCTACCAGTGGCATTATCGTTATCCCATTATCAAAATATTCATGTGTCTTTGATTCTTCTCTCTCCCTCAACTCTCAAATAGTTACCAAATCCTATCAATTCAGTCTCTACAATATAGCTCACATCTGTTCTCTCCTTTCTGTTCTTCTTGCTACCACCCTACTAAGATATCTTATTACCACTTGCCTCAACTTTTCCTATAGTCTTCTGACGGGTTTTCCCAATTTGACTTTCTTTCTTCTCAAATCTAGCCTTCACACCACTCCTAGACTAATTTTCATAATTTATTGATGTAGTTATATCACAGTCTTGCTCAAAATCTTAGGAACTCCATATTACCTATCATATAAATTTCAAATTCCTTTGCCAGCAATTTAAAACTCTCATAAAGGTATAAACAAAGTACTCACCTTTCTAGTTTTGCCTCCTCTCCTTCATGTTCTATGCTCCAATCAAAGTGAAGGACTATCCATCTTTTAAATACAATTTGTACTTTCCCACCTCTTTGCCTTTGCTTATGCTATTCCCCATTCTTGGATTACTTTCCCTTCCCCTTCTTCCTCTTCTGAATTCCTACCCATCCTTAAAGGCTAATTCAAGTGCTGCCTCCTCCATGAAGCCTTCACTGGTCCTCTTCACCCAATAAAGACTCCCCACCCCCGCCTATGACTGTATCTCTCTACTGTACTTATGATAGATTTTTTTTAATATTATAGTTATCTATATATCTACCATGAACTTCTTCTAGACTGTAAGCTCCATGAGTATAAAAGCGATGTCTTACCTAGTCTTTGTAAAAAACCCCAGTGCCTAAAACAGTGCTTTACATACAGTGCTAGGCACTTAAGTATCTACAGAACTGAATGAAGATAATACCATCCTTGTTTCCAAAATGAATACTAGGCCAGGCATCATAACAACCAATAAATAATTCTTCAATGTGACTTTAATTTTTTCTAAAATCAGGTAGATCTGTAGTATATAAGTATGGAAATTCAAAAGGTCACTAAGGAATTCCAACAGAATACCACCACTTATACCAGAGCATGACATTTCTTGGTATCCAAACAGAGCAGAGGATGCTGCAGGGTGAGCTGTAGAATGAATGGTATAGCTATTAGAGACTGTCTTGAGTTCAGTTGGCCCCAGAATTACAGAATCCATTGTCTCTCCAATTACGAGAGCCTAAGGACAGGCAGATCCCCTAGGAAGAATACCCAGGCTATGAGTGCCCCCTCTTTAATCCTCAGGAAGGGAAAGGAAATTGATAACTTCCCTGGGGAGCTAGTCCTAATGTTCTAATTAGGAGAGTAAGGGGTCAGGTGAGGCCTTCTCTTGATGAAAGAGAAATGGAAGAGAAACAGTAAAGGTAAAGCCTGGCAGTTAGAGTTTTTCAATGTCCAGACACTGCTGGAGGAGAAAGACAAGGAGCTGGGCTGAGCAGGCTGCAAGCCAAATCCGCAGAATGCAAAACCTGCAATGCAATTTAATCGAGTTGCTTTCCTTAAGGGAATATCCATTTTGATTGGCAGGGGAGAGGTGATTTTGGAGCTGCGAGAGGCAGGGCAGGTCTGAGGGGAATGTGGCAGCATGGAGTTTGGGATAAACAGAGGACAGGCATGAGTACAGTGAGATTTGAGAAAGTCAGGGAGAGATTGAGTTAGGAGATAGTAGAGCTGCAGAAAGCAAAGAGGCCAAACAGGAACTCTTCTCATTAAACTTTGCCTCCTAAAAGCCAAGGCATCCTCCATTTTAGAAAGCAGGAAACTGTGTCTTAACTACTTTCATATCTTCCCCAAATACTGGCACAGTGTTTACACACGACAGGCAACTAATAAATATTTGTTAAATGAATGAATGAACCACCACTGGATGTTGTCAAAGGAGCTGAATTCAAGTTGTGTGTGCCAATGTTGACTCATGAGGCAGGCGGCCGAGAGAGAGCTTCAAAGATCAGGTCTAGGATTTTAAAGACCTAATTAGTCCGTCCTCTCTCCAGGCCAGCTGCCTCCTTTCATTGGTGGAAGAGTCTAACCCACCAATCCCTTCCCTACTGAGACTGCAAGGGGAGGAAGACTGGACGGGCCTCACCAAGGCGGGAAAACAGACAAAGGAAGGTAAAAGTAATTGACAGGAGAAAGGGGAGGGTACAAGCACTCAGGGGAAGGGTACATTCCAGACTGAGAAGTTTTTCACTGATTCCCTGGCACACACAAAGTCTAGCTGTTACCTATACAATCTTGTACTTTACTTCACCTGCTCAGTTCTATTATTTGTAAAATGGGGTGGAGTGGGCTGATTTGATGGTCTTCAGGGGGTCTTTAAGATCTCCAGCGGTTTTCAATCTGTGAGTTATGTTCAATTTGTAACAATGAAAATGCATCCTGCATGTAAGATATTTACATTACTATTCATAACAGTAGCAAAATTACAGTTATAAAGTAACAACAAAAATCATTTTATGGTTGGGGGTAACCACAACATGAGGAACTGTATTAAAGGGTTGTGGCATTAGGAAGGTTGAGAACCATTGCTCTAGACCCCTATGAGTGCTCTCTTACTCAATCCTACCCCTTCTGAGAGAACTGAGGTGATAGCAGGGGCAGGGCACTCAGGATGAGCAAGGGGATGTGGACAATGTCCATTTCTGTGCTACAAGCAGAAGTAAGGGCAGGGCATCTCAAAAGAGAGTCTATATCTTGTTACAGCTGTGGTGATTGCCATTCAATCAATCAACGTTTATTAAGCACCTACTACTCTCCTAGCATTGTGCTAAGCTTCTGATACAAAAAGGAGCAAAGACAGTCCCTCCCCTCAGGGGGCTCACAATCTAACAAATGGTGAGACAACAAATAAATATAAACTATGGACTACACAAACATAAACTATGGACGTGATACATAGGAAATAATTATCAAAGGATAGGCACTAGAATTAAGAGAGGTTGGGAAGGGTTTCCTGTAGAAGGTAGGATCTTAGGTAAGACTTAAAGAAAGTCCCAGAGGTCAACAGGTAGAGAGAAGGAGAGAGAAACCCCCCTCCACTCTTCCTTTTCTTCTCTGATCTTCCTCCTCCTTCTATTCACAATCTGATTCCATTCTACCTCTCTGGATTTATTACACTTTAATCCCCACCCTCAGCCCAGCCACATTGTCCTCCTTGCTGTTCCTCACACCTGACACCACATTCCCCATCTTTGTGCCTTTGTCCTCCATTCCTAGGTTTATTTGCTCCCTCACATCCTCCGCTATGACTCTCTCACATTCTCCTCCTTCCCCATCTTCAAATGGAGAGTCCTCAAGCCAAACAAATTTCCAATTAGGAATGGCCCCCGGCCTGCATAGACCTGGCTGAGCCACATCGGAGAGGGTGGCCACCTACAGACAGTGCTGAATTAAGCTGAACCTACCTCAAGAACCTACTAAAAATGAATTAAATGGCCAATGCTTCAGCTCCATCTCAGCTGGGGAAAGAAGCTGGGGACCTCTTCACATTCTGCAGTTTGCTTAATTATTCAACCTGCATATGTTTACTTTACATTGTATAATGGAAAGAATGCTGAATTAGAACTCAAAAGACCTGCGTTCAAGCCTTGAGACTGTCACTATCATTTGTGGAACATTGGGCAAGTCGTGTCATCTGTCTTGCCTCAGATTCCTCATTTGTAAATGGAAGAAGTTGAACTAGGTGACTTTCAGATTCCTTCTAGCTGTAGATCTTTCTGCTTTTTTTTTTTTTTTGAGGCAGGGAGGCAGGGCAATTGGGGTTAAGTCATTTGCCCAAGGTCACATGGCTAGTTTTTGTGTTAAGTATCTGAGGCTGGATTTCAACTCAGGTCCTTCTGACTCCAAGGCTAGTGCTCAATTCACTGCCACACCTAGCCACCCCAGATCTTTCATTCCAATAGCCCTTAGACATAGGTAGACTAGGGACTGACATCCCCTTTTTACAGATGAAAAAGGGAGGAGAAGCAGCTTGTCCAAGGTCATGTACCAAGTAAATGATAGAGCCAGGATGAGAATCCAGGTCTCTGGACTCATAGCCCAGGGTCCATTCCCCTACACTTCACTCCTTTTAACCATTTGCAGGGGAAAGTAACAATTTAAATAGGCAGTAAGATGGGAAAGAATGTTGGTGTCATAAATAATACATCCACAATTAATTAAATAAGCAGGAAGCTTGGACTGTTTGGGCTTACTCCCCAATCTTTGAGTGACTTCTCATAGTCATGGTGCCATTACCAGAGATGGAGACCTGGGCCAATGAGATCATCAAGCTGGTCCTGTGGAGCTGTCCTGATAGGTCTATTTTGACACATGCTTCATGTGTAATGAAAGAATCAGGCTATTCAAACACTTGACACAGTCTGATAAATGTTGTGTCTTTGAGCAAGCTCTTATAAACAAGAATTTCCCCTGTTTGTTGATTATCAGGAAATGGTGGCTATGGAGCAGGGATTTTGGTTCTCCCCTAACAGTGATCCTCTTTCCCCAGTCTTTCATTACCTGTGGTTATGGCACCTCCCACCAGAATATCCCGTTGGATTTTGCCATCATCCTCATCTAGGGCCAGCCATCGCTCAAGTGGGAAATCATATTTTCTTTTGTTCCCAATGTCTTCAATAATAATCTGGAAGATGGGGGAGAATGGAAGGAAAAAGATAATATAGTCAACTCCTAATTATCTACTTTTCAAATGACTGCATTTTTGGATCATCTATGGTGAATGTTTAAGACTTCCAGTCAGGTTTCCCCCTTGATGCATTTGACCTGCCTCTTTCTGCTCTGTGCTCTAGAAGTACAAACTAATTTTATTGCTAACCTAAGCAAAGCATAATTATAAGGGTAATTCTAGTACTAAAATATATATCTCCTCTTATGCATTACAAATCCAAATGTGAATGATTTTTAATTATCTGTTGTTTCTATTATCTAAACCATTGCTCCTCTTCATAATCAAGAATTTAATGTGTAAGGAATTTCGTTTAACATTTTCCATGAAACTTGAGTTTAAGAAATTGGAACTGAGATTTTAAAATTCTGCCATGTATATTCTTTAACTTGCTTTCTACTTAATTATTTAGCCAGTCAATAAACATTTAATACCTCTGGTATGCAGCACACTGCTATTATGTTCTGGGAAAGACAAAAAAAATTAGGTAAGACACAGCCCTTACCCGCCTGAAGTTGACAACCTAGTTGAGGGATGAGATATCTACAAAGATAACTATAATATGAAATATTTACACATCAAGCACATTCAAGAACTATAAAATAAAGCTCTCTATGCAATGGAGGGAAAGGCATCGTTTAAGGGAATCCCAGATTTAGAGCTAGAAGACTCCCTCAAGGTCAACTAGTCCAATCTCCCATTTTCCAGTTAAGGCAACTGAGGTAAATGGTTAAGCTACCTGCCCAAGGGCTCACAGGTAGCAAGTAGCTGAGCCAAGATTTGAACCCAGGTGCCTGACTTTAAATGCAATATTCTCTTCTGTCATGTCACATTTCCTAAAGGAGATGGCATTTGCATTGGCTTATAAAGGAGGAGTGGGAATTCAACAGGAAATGAGGGGGTGGGATGATATAACAGGCACAGGAAATAGATCCACCAATCAAGTGGAGCTAGCAGAGTTCATGGGTGTTTAGGATGGGGCGAGAAAGGAGAGAATAGTTCAGTTTGTCTGGAGCCTATACTTGGTAGAGGGGAGTAATTGGGGCAAAACATAGGTAGCTGCAGACTCAAAACAGACTGGACCCCTAGAATTTAGCAACAAGATCAAAACATATCACCTTCTGAAATTAAAGATGACAAGAGTTCACCTAAATAGATGAGATTTGGCCATCTGTGGAAATCTTCCCAGAAATAAGCTACACTGAGAAATGGTCTGTGAAGGTACTAAAGGGACCTCTCCTTTCCTTGTGAGGAAGACACTAACTCTAAGATGTAATTGATGCAAGACGTAATAGATTAATTGTAACACGTCCTTTCTCAGGTTATATGGCAATGACCGAACCGTTCGGTGACAGAAAAGGAGCACTGAAAAAAAAATGAGTCATATGGTAGCATTCGTGAATGTATCTCCGGCACTGTCCAGGGAAGAGACTGCTCTGTTTCTAGATCAGTCCCACTTCATTAGACAGAAATATCCCTAGAGTAGAGAAGGGCAATTCATCAAGCTGTATAAATATATATCACCGAGTCATGGAAACTCAGAGTGGGAAGGGAGCTCAGAGTCCAATCCACTGCCAAGCGAGAATCCCCTCTTCTGACATCCCTGACAAGTGGTCATCCAGTCACTGCTCAGACCTCGGGGAATGGGGAGCCATCACTTCCTGAGGCAGCCCATTCTATTTTGGGAGAGATTTGTTAGGAAATTGTGGTGTGGTTTTTTCCCTGACATCAAGGCTAATTTTTCCACTTTCCAACTTCTATCTGTTGTTCCTCTTCTGTGATCAAGCAGAATAAGTTGTTAAGACATTGACTCATAAATTTAGAGCTGAAAGAGACCTAGAAGGTCATTGAATCCATCCACTTCCCACTTTATGGATGAAGGAATGGAAACACAGATGGTTATGTCACTTGCACAGGGTCACACAGCTAGTAATCAACAGAGGCAGGACTGGAATACAAGTTTTCCTGACTTTAGGTCCAGTGTCCTATCTACTGCACTTTGTTACCTCAAGTTCAAAACTGCTCCTACTTACAGCTCTTCAGATACTTGAAAACAGCTCTCCTGGTTCCTATTCTCCCCCACCTACCCCACTCCCACCCAGGCTTGCTTTCTTCAGGCTCAATATCCCCATTTCAGAAGTTCATAGATTTAAAGTTAGCAGGAACCAACCTTGAAGGTCATCTCATTCAAATCCCTTATTTTATAGATGAAGAAACTGGGGCTTATAGAGATGAAATTACCTGTCCAAGGTCACCAGGTACTATGTAGCAAAGCCAGGATTTGAATCTATGTCCTTCAACCAGTGTTCATATGGCAGAATCTTGAGGTTCATTATCATCCTTGTTGCCTTCCTCTGGATACTGTCTCATTAGTTAGTGTCCTTTCTAAAATGTAGTACCTCAACCTGGACACAATCCTCCAGAGGTGATTTGACCATGCATAGTAGCACTATTGACTACTTCTAATCTGTTATTGCTGATTAAAGACCATATTAATGTTTTTGGCTACCAGCTCATACTACTGACATATTGAATTCCCAAAATGCTCAGATTTTTTTCAGCCAAACCGGTATCCACCCACACCTCTGTCATCTTTGTACATGGGAAATTGATTTTTGCTTAAAAGGAATATCCCCTAAAATATTCATTTCCCTCTGCTCTAATTCTGGAGTCACCAAACAACTTTCTGATCTATAATTTAATCTCCTGAGTGGATCTACCTACTAGGATGACCCTGTCCATATAAGGAATTTTTAAGGTAGATATATCTGTAGTAGCAGGTTAGGCTCTGTGTGTTTGATCCATGAATCAGTCCACTGGAGCCTGCTTGTCTCCAATGAAATGATAAAATTAAGTTTTTGAACTCACAAAGCTCCTGGCCACAGCCCAGATTCACAGTGGCTCTTCCAACAGCAGGCACCCTGTGAAATGAGGCCGAGCCTGAGACAAGTGGCCTCTCTCATCCCATCTAAACTCCAACAAGGAGGAACTACTTTTTATTTCCCCAAAATTGGAGATCTACAGTAGTGAAGTGAGAGGGAGATGGTAATAAACAATGTCACTGAACAGAATGGACAATTAGACTTGCCTGTTTTCCCCTCATAATGCCAGTTCTGGCCAACAGCATTAGGAGTGGGAGTTGGGGAAGCAACTGGCATAAATATCTATCAGATAAGGCTTCAAAGTCCAGCCATGGTTTGGGATCTACAGATCGGGGAATTGATGCTAAAATATACTCAAATGCAATGTGGTACATGGTGGAAGAGTTAAAATATAGTACTTCAAATGGGACCAGGCAGAGTACAATAACACTATTGCCTTCCTAGCCCTGGACGCTATGTCTCTATTATTGCAGATTAAAGACTATATTGACGTTTTGTCCACCAGCTCATACTATTACCTTAAGTCAGAGGATCTGAGTTCAAATCTTTCTATAGAAACCATGTGCCCTTATAGCTTTTGACCAGAGTCAGGAAATGTAGTAATCCTGGAAAATGAACTGTGTTCTGCCAATCCCTCCTTACAGATGGTAGATCAGGAGTTGTAGCTGTACAAGCCAACCAGCAGAATATGAGATGCAGGGGAGTAAAAGCAAAGAATTCCATATCAGTCATTCAACACCATGAATGGAGGAGCTGAAAGAGAACATCACTAAATAAGGCAGAATACTAACATACCCTAGTAGCATTACTCGGCCCTTGCTGAAGGCCCTCCTCAAAGAAGCTGTTATTCATGGTTAGATGCTGTCTAGGACAGGCAGAAGGGAGCCAACTATCTCAGTCTTGAGAAGACTCAGTTGGTTTAAAGGACCAAGTGGTGACATGCTTTTGTTGTTATTGTTCAGTTGAGTCATGTCTGACTCTTTAGGACCCCATTTGAGTTCTTCTTGGCAAGGATACTGGAGTGGTTTGCCATTTTCTTCTCCAGCTCATTTTACAGATTAGGAAACTGAGACAAACAGGGTTAAGCAACTTGCCCAGGGTCACAAAGCTAGTAAGTGTCTGAGGCCTTTGAACTTAAGAAGATGAATTTTCCTGACTCTAGGTCCAACCCTCTAGTTGCTGTACCACCTAGATGCTCCAAATGGTGATGTACCCAACTGTAAACAATCCAGGAGATAGGAGAGCACAAATGGTGGCCAGATATTCTATATGACACCCTTATTAGGTAAAGTTGGGGACTGAGGTGTGAAAAAATCTATTCTAATCTGATATTGACCTCCACACATCTCCTAACATTGTGGCCTCTTTACTCAAGGTCAGATTCATGCCATTAGAAAAGGTCATGGCCAGAAAGAGAAACATGATCTACTTTACTTGGCCACACCATTCTTTCCTCTGCCCCCCACAATGAGACCAAAGTCTTGGCTTAGCAAAGTCTATTTCTGGTTTCTTAGCACTCCCACCTTCATTGTTTAGCCTGCCTCCAGTTTTGCCCTATAGGAGAAGAGGAAGAGCTTCCTTGAATTCCCTTATCTTGCTGCAGAGAAACCACACTGAATCCTTCTTTACCTAGTAATACAGCTCCTAAGTCTATACTTGAAAGTAATGAAAGAAAAAGGAAAAGGACCCATATATAAATATTTATAACAACTGTTTTGGGGTTTATAACAACCCTTAAGTCAAAGAACCGAAAAATGAGGAATTCAACTGGGGAATGGCTGAATAAGTGAGGGTAAATGAATATGATGGAAAATTATTATGTTGTAAGAAAGGGTAAAGAGGATGGTTTCAGAAACACCTGGGAAGATTTATATGAACTGATGCAAAATGAAATAAGCAGAGTAAGAAGAACAATTTATATAGTAACAGCAATGTCATAAAGATGATCAATTTTCAAAAATTTAGTACCACTGGTCAACAGAATGACCAACCACAATTCCAAAGGACTCATGATGAAACATGGTATCTACCTCCAGATACAGAATGATAGACTCAGAGTCCATATTAAGCAATTTTCTCTTTTTTTTTACATAGCTAATAAGGAAATCTGTTTTGCATGACCATACATACTTGTAATGTGTTTTGTTTCCCTTGCTTTCCCAGCAGGAGAGGGGGAATAATTGGGATCCAAGAATAAAACTGAATTTTTTAAAAATTATAAATTTAAAAAAATATAAAGAACCCTTCTTTAAAATTTTACTTTTAAGCACTAAAGGGATATATTCAGGGGGATAAACAAATAAAGAGAAAATACATAATTTTGTAGCAGATTTATTAATTAATCCTTGTGGCACTTCTAGGAATTGGAATGGTTCCCAGTTCATTGGCAGGCAGAGAAAACAGACAAACCCTAAGGCTAATGGAGGCTTAGCACCTGTCCTTAGACCAGCTGTATACTGTTCTCTCCTCCCTAGTATAGTAGATTACTAGAATCCAGCTTCATCATTAAAGGTATGTTTCATAACAGGTCAACATTTATCCTTTCATAGTTTTCCTAATGCCTAACCACAATTCTAATGTACAGATTTTACTAAGCCATTCCCTTATTCAAAATTATGCACCAATTCTTCATTGTTTATGGGATAAAATATAAACTCCTTACCCCGGAATTCAGGGACCTTCACATTCTGGGTTCTATCTACTTTTCCAAAATTATTTCATACTGCTCCCCTACACATATTCTATGTTCTAGTCACACTGCTCCCCAATCTCATCTCTCTCTCCTCTTCTTCCATGTATTCTCCCATACCCGGAATGCATTCACTCTGTTTCTGCCGCTTGGAATCCCTCCCATCCTTCAAGGCCCATCTCAGTTGCCACCTTGTTCTAGACCCATTACACTGTAACTACCGCAATTCATTTGAAAATGTATCACTCCTCAAAAGGGGTAAAAAGTATCTTGGCTATTTCACAGTTTTGTTAACTGCAAGTGTTACCCTCCCTTTGTAAATGCATGTTGATTGATACTTATGGATAGAAAATGTATATGTACATTAACACAGTAGTAATTGTCTGCTGGTCCAGCTCATAGAAGCAAGATGCCCCAATAGAGAAAATAAGAATAGGCAGTAAGCCGGGGCTTTCATTGATATAGGAAACTCTGGATTACAGAAACTCCTACTACTGTAATTGTTCAGTTCAGTAACTGTAACAGTGACCCCATTTGGGGTTGTCTTAGCAAAGATAATGGAGTGGTTCGCCACTTCCTTCTCCAATTCATTTTACAGATGAAAAACTGAAGCAGAGTTAAGTGACTTGCCCAGGGTCACACAGCTAGTAAGTGTCTGACGACATCTAAACTCAGGAAAATGAGTCTTTCTGACTCCAGACCTGGCTGCCCAATATAAATAATGACAACACTAAAAAGCAATGAAAGTGATGAATTACAATGAATCACCTCAGTCCTAGAGAACAGATAAATATTCCTTCCCTCATCAGAGAGGGTAGACTCTGTGTGTGTGTGTGTGTGTGATAAATATAAAAAAGAATAAATACAAATGACTAGAACATAGTGAATGTGAAATGCAAGGTAATAGGGAATGGAAGAGATTGGTAACAGGGGAAGCATGAAAGGCTTCATGTAGAAGGTGGTGCTTCTTAGTGCTATCCCTGCACCCCAATCATCTTGTACCTACTTTGTTTCTATCATGTATATACCTATATATGTGTATGTTGAGGGTGTGTGGGTTGAAAAATACCCTTTATCCTTAATTTAGTCAGAAAAGTAAACTCAGAGATGCCTTAGGGTAAGAACAGGAGTTTATTCTCTTGCTCAGGAGAGGAATCTTACCTGTCTTGCTGCATGAGGGAGAGGGCCAAGAGAGTTTCAAAGATTAGAACCAGAATTTAAAGACCAAATTAGTCCACCCTCTTTCCCTACTGTTTCCTTTCATTGGTGGAGAGGCCCACCCCACCAATCTCTTCCCCACTGGGACTGCAAGAGAAGGAAGGTGGGACGGGTCTCACCAAGGCGGGAAAACAAAGGAAGGTAAAAGTGATTGACAGCAGTCAGGGGGAAGGTAAAAGTGATTGACAGCAGTCAGGGGAGGGTAAAAGTGATTGACAGCAGTCAGGGGGAAGTTAAAAGTAGTTGACAGCAGTCAGGGGGAAGGTAAAAGTGATTGACAGCAGTCAGGAGAGGGGTTAACAATTCCAGACTGAGAAGTTTTCATTCATTCCACACAAGGGTTTTTTTTCCCTCATTAGAATGTAAGGTAAGTTCCTTGAGGGCAGGAACTGGTTTTGTTGTTTGTTGTTTTTTGCTTCTGTGTATCCTTGCACTTAGCACAGTATATGGCATATAGTACTTAATTAATGCTTGCTGTTTGATTATTATCTAACCAATCTCAGATCAGGCCATCCAGTCATCTGCCCCAGCCCTTTCCTTGCCATCTGCCCTGCTCATATGCCTCCCCACCTTCTACTCCCATCCTTAGCTTTCTCTCTCATTCTGGAAACAGGTGAATTAATACTTTCACTGACTTCTAGAAAAGGGGTGTCAGTTGATTGCATTATGGCTCCACTCACCGCCCCTATGATTTCTCAGACCCGAACACTCTTCTTCAAACACTACCCTCCCATATCTGTTGTCTCCCTCTTTTAAAATGTAAAGGTGTTTAGAATAGGGACTATCTCAATTTTGTATTTGTATCTCCAATGTACAGTGCCTAGTTTATTATAAGTACTTCATAAAGCCTTCTCCTCCATTCATTCACTCAGATTGTGTAAGGCCTTGAACATTATGCCAAAGAGTATAAAATTTCTCTTACAGATTGTTGAGAATCACTGACAAGT
Organism: Pseudocheirus occidentalis; assembly: GCA_028646575.1. Classification (NCBI taxonomy): domain Eukaryota; kingdom Metazoa; phylum Chordata; class Mammalia; order Diprotodontia; family Pseudocheiridae; genus Pseudocheirus; species Pseudocheirus occidentalis. Next base: position 14,195 of record JAQQSW010001414.1, read on the forward strand.
GGTAAGAACCCACCTTGTTCAGAAACCAGCCTGCAGATCCACCTTTATTGTTATGGCCAATAGTGATTTTTATCAGCTGCCCCAAATCTGGTGCATCCAGCGTGAACTTGTCTTCTGCCCCCCTTTCAAAGTTGTCTTTCTCACTTTCCAGTCTCCGTTCCCCTATACACGTGCACATGTAAACAGGTACAAATGAAAACCAAAAAAAAAAAAAGGAAGAAAAATCTGATGATCACGTCTTCTCTAGCATAACAACGGAACAGTCCACTGATGGGTACATTTTAAATTATTCTTATAGGTAAGTTAAAAAAAAAACTCTTGGTCAACCCCTCCTCTCCCCCCAGAAATCCTGAAGAATTGAAGAATAACAGAGCTCTGGGGGGAAAATTATATTTACAAATAAAACTAAAACCTTCAGAAAACTAATAAAAATAGCTAAACTATTAGTTAGTATAATTTATTAAAGAGAAGGAAACCAAAACACCAACACCAAAAGAAAAGGAAAATTCAAATCAAAAGGAAACAAAAGAAATTATTTAAAACTATTTTGCTAAACTACATACCAACAAAAGTGACAAATAAAACAAATGATTCGTTATAAAAATATAAAATATTCAGATTAGCAGAACAAGAAATGAAGAAACATTGGTAATGCAATCTCCAAAAATAAAAGAAATTGATCAGGTTATAAATGAAAATCCAAAGAAAAAACCTCTGGGATTATGTGGATATATAGTTGAACTCAATTTAAAGAATTGTTCATTGTTCATTCAAAGAACAATTAAATCAAATATTGCATAAATGGCAACAATAGAAAAAAAGGATTTTATTAAAATGAAAAAGATAGGGGTGGTTAGGTGGCACAGTGAATGGAGCACCAGCCCTGGAGTCAGGAGGATTTGAGTTCAAATCTGGCCTCAGGCACTTAACACTTACTAGCCATGTGATCTTGGGCAAGTCACTTAACCCCAATTACTGTGCCTTCTCCCTCCAAAAATTAAAAAATAAAATGAAAAATATAAATAAAACCATTGACCAATGTCATTAATTTTGATGCAAAATATTGAATAAAATATTAAGAGACACAAAAACATTTTCAAAAGGTACCATATTATGACCAAGATTTATACCTGAAATATAGCATTGGTTCACTATTAAGAAAATTATTATCATAGTAGATGATATTTATTTTAAAAAGCAATTATATGAATTATATCAAGAGATGCAGAAAGAGCTTTTAACAAACATACAACATTATTTTGTATTAAAAACATAAGAATATAATAAAAATGAGGGGGGAAAACGAACCTTTCTTTAACATGATAAACATGGACTAAATCTGTAATTTCATGTATATAGGAAACAATCTGATAAACAAATTCCTTCTACCAAAATGAGGCTTAACATCTTCTCTATAATCTATACCGATCTTAGAAGTTAGCAAATGCACCGAAAGGTGAAAAGATTTGCCCAGAGTCACATAGTGAGCATGTGTCAGAGGTGGAACTCAACCCCAGGTTTTCCTGGCTTGGAGCCAGCTCTCTCCAATACAATACATTTGTCTTTCATACACTCAATAATATCTATCTAAAGCCAAAAGATGGAGAAATGCAAGAGATCTTTCCAGTAAGATCAAGAGTAAAGCAAGGATGTTCATGATCATAACTCACATTTGATATAGTTCTATAAATACTCTCTGTAAAAATAAGACAAAAAAAAGAAATCAAGAGCATAAGCCTTGACAAAGAAGAAAAAAATATCACATTTTGCTGATGATATATAATGATCTATTTAGAGAAAACCTAAAGATTCAACTAAAACTTAGTTTGAGCAATTTTATATTATCAGTGAAGTAGCAGGATATAAAATAAACCCACACAAATAAATAGACTTTCTGTATACAATCCCCCAAAAATAAAAAAAGAGGAAGAATTTCTATTCAAATAGACTAGAGAATCTATAATTTTTGAAAGTTTTCCTACCACAACAAATATAGCAATTATATGACTAAAACTATAAAACAATCTTTACAGAAACAGAAGCCGGTGTAAAGAAACAGACATAAATAATTGTAGTGATATTAATTGCCCATGGTTAGTCTATGCCACCATAGTAAAAATTACAAAACTAATTAAATTAATTTACTTATTCAGTATTATACCAATTAAATTACCAAAAGGTTACTTTATAGAATTTAAAAAATTAAATTAAATGAATTTGAAGTGGAAGAAAACCCAAAATTTCAAGGGATCTGTCGTGGGGACAAAATGGGAAGAAAAGAGACCCAGCAATATTTGATGTCAAACTATACTATAAATCAGTAGTCATCAAAACTAATTTTTTCCTGCTTAAAAAACTATAAAAGTTGATCAGTCAAACAGATTAAGAACATAACATACAGAATCAAATGAATATATTACATTAGTGTTCAATAAACCCAAAGACCCCAGTTACTAGGATAAGGATTTATTATTTGAGAAATACTGTTGGGAAAACTGGAAAGTCATTTGGAAGAAATTTGATTTAGACAAATATCTAATACTGTATACTACAATATAATATTAATACAAGGCCTAGATATAAAAGGTCACATAGTAAACAAATGAGAAAAACAGGAAAAGAGATACTTTTTAATTACTATAGATATGGCTAGAGAGAATCACAGGAGGGGTGGCTAGGTGGTGCAGTGAATAGAGCATCAGCCCTAGAGTCAAGGGGACCTGAGTTCATATTTGGCCTCAGATACTTGACATACTTACTTAGCTATGTGACATTGGGCAAGTCACTTAACCCCAATTGCCCTGCCTTCCCCCCTGCAAAGAGAAAGAGAGAGAGAGAGAGAGAGAGAGAGAGAGAGAGAGAGAGAGAGAGAGACCAAAATCAATGCAACAAAAATTAAAAGGGAAACTGTTAATCTGACCAAAAAAAATCTTTGCAGCAGCTTTATCTAATAAAGCCCTGATATCTAAGATATATAATGAACTAATTCAAATAGAGAAGTACAAGAACTGTTGCCCAATAAATGAATGGTCAGAAGATATGAACAGGGAATTCTCAAAAGAAGGAAAGTAAATTATCAACAACCTAATGAAAAAATGATGCAAATCACTAATCATAAGAAAAATAAAAATTAAAACAACGCTTAAGAAACGGGGGGGCAGAGCCAAGATGGCAGCATAGAAGCAGCAAGGTCCCACAGCTCCCACACCGCCACCCTACACACCCATAAAATTATGAGCCCAGACAAAGTCTAGGACTCTCAGACTCATAAAAATACAGAGCACACATCTCTCGTTGAAGGCAGCTTGGCAGCACGGGCTCATCGCAGAGGCTGAGCAGAGGCTGGAACAGCCTGAAGCCGAGACCACAGCCAGGCCCGGGGTGGTAGGAATAGAGCGGTAGGAAGGAACCAGGCTCAGCTGAGCCAAGCCACACAGCAGCCAGTCTTCAAAGGTTCTACAGTCTCCAGCACCTCCACATCTGCCAAGGAGTGAGGAACGGGACAGGAGAGGGGCAGCTCTCACTGGAGCAGATACCCGCCTAGCCCAAAACTGCAGCCATGGCCAGGCCAGGCCCCAGGGTGGCCAGGAGGAGTGAGCCTCCCAAGCCGCAGCTTGAATCTACTTCAAAGAAAATCTAAAGCACGTGTCTGAGGGGATCTTTAAATCCCGGTCAGAGACAGTTAGTGAAAGTGAAACTTTGAAAATTAATTTGGGTGAGGAAAAGCAGTTCAGCCAATCAGCCCCCGGTGCAAGGAAGCAGTGGGGGAAGGGAATTGCTGGAATCAGCAGTGGACCCCACCAGGCTGCTCCAGAGCCCCTGGCCTGAGGACTCTCCAGGGGGGCTGAATTGATTGATCAGGGCCAAGTGCTCTTGCGTTGAGTGGCCTGGATCCGGATCGTGGTCTTAGGTGGTGGTCCTGGGGTACACTTTCAGCAAGCCAAAGCTGGGGGGACTTGCAACACCCCCCTAAGAGCTCCGGCAGCAGGGAAAACCCAAGTGATTTGGAACAGAGCTTCCCCCCCTTGGAAGCAGAGTTTCACAGAGCTAAAAAAAAAAGCCAACCAATTAATTGACTGGCCAACAGGAAAAGGAAGCAAAGTAAGAACAGCAATAAAACTCTAGAATCCTTTTTTGTGGACAAAAAGGGTCAAAGCATGGAACAGGAGGAAGAGAGCCCAGAAATCAGAACTCCCACACCAAATGCTTCCAAGACAATTGAAGAATGCCAAGAAGCTATACATCAACTGAAAAAGGACTTTGAAAACCAAATAAGAGAAGTGGAG
>JAQQSW010001415.1:0-18457 GCA_028646575.1 Pseudocheirus occidentalis
TACCAAAGGGAATTGCTATTTTCAGTAATGAAATATAATGTCCACAAGGGCAGAACCTTAGCAATCTTTATATTCCTGGAGGTCACTGAATAGTATTTAATTTCTATATTGTCAATGTGGAGAATAAGGGAGTTCTTTTGCCAGCCTAGTTCAACCAGTAGTTCCTATCTAAGTCAAGACTTAAATAGCTCATCTACTATTAATACAGAAAAATAAATTAAATTATATATTTTTCTATTCACCAAAATTTTGTGATATATCAAATCTGTGAAGGGACCTGAGTCAGAGTAGCCATGACAGGACAGTTTTTCTTTGATCAAGGGATCAAACACCAGACTGAAATTTAACTTAATGGAAAGATATTTCAAAAAGAAGAAATTGGTAAAATAAGTTCATCTGAAAATGAGTAATAAGAATGTGGGTTTTCCTCACTCACATCCATTTTTTCTTTGACCATTGTTACAATTAAAAGACTTTTTAAAGGTTTAGGGGTTCCCCTCATTTTGAGAAGTCTAGATATTTGAAGTAAACAACACAATGTCCTTCAGTATATAATAGTGATGAAAGAAAATAAATCCCTTAAAAATATATAAGAAAGAATTTGCTTTTTGGCTGGAGAAAATATATGTAAAAATAAAAATAGAGGAAATGGGTTTTCCTAGCTTCTTTGGTCTCTCTTGAAAGCTCTTTTTTCTTTCTCTCCAGGGTACTAAAAAGGACAAAAGAAACTTTCTGAAAGAGGATCAAGAACTGAGATTGAGAAAGATAAGGAAGGCACCTAGCAAACATGAGATATGTCCAAAGCCACAGACAAATCAATATTGCTTTGGGAGGGTAAGGGGAGAGAATAGTATTATCTCTGGACTCTCAGTTCAGTGATAGCATTCTGATTAGTAAGAGCAATCAATTAATTAAAAAAGGGGGAAAAAAAAGAAATGAGAATTGGTCTCTAAAGGACAACATGCTAGCTGTAAAATAATAGAACGATCTAAGACCATAGGGTAATTATTCTTAGATAACAAGAACATCTGGGCCATTGGTGTTTGAATAATTGCTTTCTATCTAGCACAATTCATCTCTACTAATTCAAGGATATATACAAAAATATCCTCCAAGACAAGGAAATCAGTAGCAGATAAATTCCCATTGTTTCCTATCAGAAATGGCAAACAAAGCAAACAAAGCAAAACAAACAACAACAGAGAAAAACAACCATTCTTTCTTTTATAGTTATATACTTTAAACTTAAAGTTGCTACATGTTTTTATCTCAGAGTGAATATGATGAGCATGGGCAAGGGGCTATTGAATTTTGTAATTTCAGAAGAAAAACATAAATGTTTCTATATTCATGTTGACAGCAAAAAAAAAAAAGAGTCAAAACAGCCTTCATCCATCTATGTCACTGATACCTATGTGTGTGGAACATATTGGACAGGGCTCTTTGAGGCACTTTTCAAGGGGACTTCATCTTGTAATGAATCAGGTGGCATCTATAACCAGGGATGGATGGGTACCATGACACCATGTATTTTTCTTTGTTCAAGACTAGGCTTATGTTTTTATTAATAATGAGAAATAGATGTGCTGCTAAGTGTACATAAAATTTATTATATAAGAAATAGATGAAAACCTTTAATAATTTTCTCTTGCAAAAGAAAAAAACTACCCCCTTACAACTCATTTACAGGATTTTAACATTACAAAATAAATTTCTTAGTACGTTTATATCAGTCTTTACCTGTTAGACATTTTCCCACTGAATATTTAAATACAATGAATAAAATAATACATATTAAATATTTGGAAAATGGAAACTTTCCAACGGAAAACTATTTAATGAAATAAAATAATAATTTATTTACATTTATCAGGATAATGATATTTAATTAAGCATGACAAAGCTCTAAAATTTATAAATAACTCCTGAATTGTTTACCACACTTTAAAGGAAAAATATATCAAGCTAGAAAAAAATTTAATTGAAATGTATAGGTAATACAAAAATAAATATTATTGGCTTATGATTTTGAAGTTTAGTTTTTTAAAAATTTATTAATCATACAATCTGTTTTTCTTTGATTTGTTCTTTTTCTCCTTTGACCTTTATTCTAAATATATTCAGTAAGCAATTAATAATTCTTTCTATAGGAAGTGGCATTCAGAAGTAGATGTGTCCAAAAAAAAGGGCAGAGAAATAAGGCATGGCTACTATTTGGAGGTTATGTGAAAAGGCACTTTGATGTACTCAAATTTAATTGAATTTAATTTTTTAAAGTATGACATGATTTAGAAATATATGTAGCAACTTATGGTGTCAGTATGTGACTCCCTCAATGACTGTTTACCCAATTAAAAAAAAACACAACGAAAAGACTATAAAAACACAAAACAAAAAAAACTGTTGATGATAATGAATCTCCTCCCTGCAGTCCTAACTGTGGTATTCAGTTATCATCAAGAACAGACATCAACTAGTGCTCTAATCTTACTCTGATGGATGGAATACTAACCTTTCACAAGATTAGAGACACAAGGTGCTCTGGAGATAATAAAATTCAAATAGGTTTATTTCAAAGGGCAACTCAATCTCGATTTTGTTCTTGGGTCACTTGACACATCATTTGCCAATGTAGCTTTTGTGTCCTTCTTGGTCTGGCTTCCTGTGGAGTGCCAAAAATTTCAAATCAAGTGATCCTCAGATGACAGAGTTCAAAAGTTGGGGTTGGTGACAGCTTGATGATTTTATTTTACCAAACATGCTAAAAACTCTCCTGGCCAAGAGACTCTATCTCTGCTTAAAATCTGCTTTAAGTATTGATTGTGAAGTTGGGAGACAGCAAAAGAAGGCTGAATCTCTCAACTATGCTAATCATCTAGTAAAATTGCCAATATTATGATAGCTAATTATGAATTTCAGAAGATAAATTTCCATTTCAAACATATACCTGATTGAAAGTCAAAAAACAAGAGGATAACTAAAAAGTATGGAGTAAAAACATAAGGTTCTCTCCGAAAATTAGGTACATATTTGCTTAATGTTTTACAAAGAAGTGAAAAAAATTTCTTTTTTTTTAATCTAGTGCCTCAGTTTGACATTATATATGAGAAGTGAAAGAGCAGGGCTAATAACAGCCAACTCCCAAAAAGTAAGAAGGCACACATTTTTCCATGTGTTTTCTATAGCAAATATTTTTCCAATCTCTTTATTATGCCCTTAAAGTAATAAAGTCACATAAGTAATAATAGAAAATAAATGCGTATTTGTTATTTCTATTTCCTGGTAAGATGATTACTCTTTGCCACTTGCAAGTATATGGCTACCTCTTATTAGGAGAAGAAGAGGATAATGTCTATGCTTGTATGATGTGGACCAATCTGAAAGGCTTTCCCCCCTTTTCTCATAGGCAAAATATCCGTAAACCAACAAACTTTTTTTTTAAATCACCTACTATATGCACATTAGTGCTTCTTTGTATCACACAAGCAACACTCAAATAGACAAGAAAGGCAGTCTTAGAGGAGATGGAATTTGGATCTGAGTGGAACAAGAAAAGCCGCCTGCAAAAGTAGTGTCTTCAAGGAAATCACATTTTTCAAGAAGGAGACATTAAGAGGGAGACATCACAGGCTTGGAGGGCAGTCAATGCACAGAAAAAGAAAATGGAGCCAGGTGGGAATAACAGCAAGTAGCCCAGTATGGCTGTGCCACAGACTGAGTTAAAGGGAACAATTTATAAGAACACTGTGGAAAAGTAGGAAAGGGTCAGAGTCTAAAGAGCATTAAATGTTAAATGAATGAATTTATATTATATCCTAGATGCAATAATGACCCACTGGATTTTAATGAGCAAGATATGGTCAATCAACATTTTTATGAAAATCACTTTGTTAGCTATGTGGTACATGGATTGGTGGGTGGGTGGGGGGGAACTTGGGGCAAGAAGACCAATTGGAAGACCATTGTGATGGTCGGACTGAGAGAGGTAACGAGGGTCTGAAGTAAGGTGATGGCTATGCGGCTGAAGAACTTTACAGATACAAGAGCAGTTCCGAAGAGATAGAGAGGATAAGATCTGGCAGCTTATTAGCTCTGGAAGCATGGGACAGATAACTACTCTGTAAACCACTTTGTCACAGAGAAAAAAATAACTGAGTAAGATGTTTTAAATATTAGCTTCATTAGTAATCCTGTTATTTAAATTATGATTGCTTCCTTCAGAATGTAACATGGGCATTTAGTTTATGCTTACAAATAAATTTCTAGCCTAAAGCTTTGAATGATTGTTTATAATAAGTAAACAATATGGAAGACTCTTCTTTGGCGACTAAACTTCATTAATTTGTGTGTGTGTTTGTGTGTTTGTGTGTGTGTGAATCACAAATTTTAAAAGGATATAGTTGACCAGAATTTAAGAACGTATGTTTTGTGATATCTATGTTTGCTATGTCTTTATAGATACAGACTTCTATCATCTCAGGATGAGATGAGCTAAAAGACATGGGCTACCCATAGATTTTGCATTTTCTGTAAAAGTTTAGCCAGTGTAGAGTAACTGCCATAACAAGAAGGCCTGCTGATCTGAGAAATCACCTTAACCACCTAACAACTGATCTCTTTGATAAGCACAATGATATGAAAGTCAAAGGGAATGACAAATCGGAACATAAAATGATTTGCAAAAACTTGTAGAAGAATGTGAGAAGTATCATTTCATAAAGCAACAAGAAAGAAGGAGTAAAGGATAAAAGAAGTTTGCTGAAAATTTGGCTCAGTCCAATTTAAGTTCATTTAAAAATGAAAGTAAAAGATGAAAAGCAAGGAAATGAAAAATGGAAAAGATCTGTTAACATTTTGATAATAAAGTACTTCCTTTATCAGTGACAATGGAAACTATCGTATTTCAGCCCTTAACATCTTGTCTCATGACATGCTGAGGAGGTATAAAAAGCATGACAGAAAAGGAAAAAAACTACAAGAGCAACTAGACCAGGTCAAGTATAAACAAAAGAAGTCTTTGTTACAGGTAATAATTTGCTCTTAAAAATAAAGTGACCAAAATATCTATTTTAAAGGAATTAAATATTTCCTTTGAAATTTTTTGTAGCACGTAGGAGAGCATAGTGATCTTCATGATCATTTCATGGAATAATAAATATAGAATAGGAAAGACTTTTGAGGTCAGGTCCCCTGTCCCTCATATTCTGTAAATGAGGAAGCTGAGGCCCAGAGATATTAGGTGAGTTGTCCATGGTTATATAGGTAATCAGTAAATGGCATAGGGAATATTATAAATCGGGACCTCTGAATCCAAATCAAGAGCTCTTTCCACTGCACACATGGTCTTACTCTGTAGAATGCTTTTAAAGTGTCTTGTTACCAATCAAATAAAATGCTTCAGTTCTGTGTGAATCCAATTTTTACGTTTAGTTAGCTATCATGTCAAGCAATATCATTTTATTAGAAAATCAAAGCATATGGGAAACTGTTTATTTACCTGGGAAGATTTTTTTGTCTCCTTCTGATGTTCACTTAAGCCAATGAGCTCTTTTTAGCCTTTTCTTTAAATTACATTTGACTCAAAAAGTCTTCCCCCACCTGGAATCTAAAATGCAATGTAATTATCAATACATCCTAAAAAGGAGCTCAGTTCTTTTATAATCACATTCTATGTTTTGTTCTTTGTGTACTCATAGAGTGCTTTTTCTTGAGTCATATTTGGTACAGTATAGGACAGGAGAAGGTTGGGTGGGACACAAAACCAAGTTAATATTCACAGTATCAAAAAGGATATGTCCCTCTATTTTGTAATTTTGTGATTCATTATTCCTTCTTTTTTAAAAATAAGAGGCAGTAGACCTTATTACAGAATTTTATAACAATAAATTTATTCAATTCCTAAAGATTGCATAACTTTACATTTGAAATCTGATTTCTAAAGGGTTCTTTTTGCAACATCCATTTTTAGTCTTCATGTTCATGTTCTTCATGCTGTCTGTTTAGTAAAAAAAGAGTCCCAGTTCCCTCATAGTGCTTGTTGGGCTCTTCTTCATAACTTTCTACCAATCTAACATACCACTCCCTTAAGTGGATATTAATAACTAGCTCTCTTTCTGTCTTTCTTAACATTCCACTAAAACCATTTTTTGTTATTTGGTCATTGAAAAGATCATGCGAAACAACAGTGTAAATTGTAGAAAGATTAAACTGTCCCTGCTCATGTATCTTTGAGTCTGCAGGATTAGTCACTTTTTCAAAGAGGGAAATTAGTTTTGTTTGGCATGATTTGTTTTTGATAAGTCCATGTTGGCTACTACTTAACACCTTGTTACACTCCAGGTGCTTGCAAATTGATTGCCTAATGAATCTTTCCAAGTCTGGACATTAAGCGAACAAGTCATTAATTCCCAGCTATCTCCTTTTTTTTTCTCCTTTTTTAAAATAACATGCGGTTTGTGTCCTTTTCCCAGTTATTTGAAAGTGAGCCAGATCTCCACAAGTCCTCAAATTCACTTGAACAGCCAAAAGGTAATTGGGTACTGTATTAAACAGAGTTGAGTTGCTGCTTTCAAAGTTAAACACCTTAGTAAATGGATAGTTACTTCTGAAAGGATTTGAATTTGAGTCTTCTACCCTAAAGAAGGAGGATGGATTAATCAAATTGCCCACATTAACAGACTGAGTCAAGACAATGGAATGAGAGTCAGCATTTTTGTTCAGCTCACCTAACACATCTACCACTCCACAATAACCTAGAAAACACACTATACCAAATACTCATCAGGAAAGCCAAGAAAAATCATAGTGAGTCAATTTTTCTAGCTCAGGGCAGCTTAGGAAATAGACAGCAAAGTCTACAGACTCTGGACCTGGGGTTGGCCAAAAGCATTTTAGCATACATACATTTTAGCACACATTTAAAGACAGTAACAGGACAGATACTAAAGCATAGGGTAGATACAGAGTAGGAAGGACTGAGGTAGAAAAAGACCTCAAGGGACTCCTGAACCCCGGCTAGGAGCAGGAATGAGCACCAGGTGGGAGCTCTTTCACCCTTTACCCAGTTTTAGGTCATAATTTCAGAAAGGAATGGTCATGATCCTTAGACAGCAAAGATGAAATTCCAAAACTTAGCTGTAAATGGGAGTACTCAATTTTAAACTTTAGCCTTGCACATAAAGTTGTAGTGGAATAACTAGGTCAGGAAACTGACCAGAACAGAGTCAAGCAGTTCAGGCACTTTGAATCTGCAGTACTTAGTGAGCTAACAGTGACTATGTCCTGCAGCAGGCTACTGAAACCCAACCACACAAAATCTAATAGACCTAAATTTGTGTCAAGAACTTGCAGAGATCATACCAGGAGGACAGTGAACAAACCTCCCCCTAGACCTCACCACTTTGGATTCACCAGAAACTTGTAGGTCCTCAGTCTGAGCTGTGAAAACAGTAGAAGGACATAAAAAGAGAGAAGTTCAGGCCAGACACCCTTTATGCACCCAAAAGTGAGCAGTTTAAGTCTAACATAAAATCCAAAGGTCAAGACACAAACATAGAAGAAGACAGTCGCCTGAAAACATCTAAGCAAAACCTCAAAGAAAAATGCAGATTGGAAACAAGCCTGACAAAAATTCTTAGAGTTAAAGAGATATAAAAGAGAAAAAAAATAAAACCAAATAGGAGTGACAGAGGAGAGATATGCAAGAAAGTTATGCAAATAACTGACAACTTTATAAAAGAGACACAAAAGACTACTAAAAAAAACAACTCCTTAAATATCAGAATTGGCCAAATGTAAGTTAATGACTCCAAGAGACATCAAGGAAGAATAAAGCAAAGTCAAAGGACTAAAACTAACAAAAATAAAAACAAAATGTGAACTATCTCATGGGAAAATAGATTCACCTGGAAAATCAATTGAGGACAGATATTTTAAGAATAATTGGACTAATGGAAAGCCTGGGGGAGACGTAGAATAGCACAGCAATCATATTTCACATAAATTGTCCATGTTGGCCTCTTATTCCTAACATTAAACTATATAAATATTAAAACACGCCTGTATCTCTATATCTAAAATATGATATATACATTTCAAATGCATATTTAAAGTGAAAGTCAAGTTTTGTATAACTTTATGGTAGAGTGCACTCATATAGAGTTTATGCTAAACATCAATTAGTTTTCCCCCTTGGAAACAGAATCATCTACCATACAGAGTATTACCTGTTTTTTTCTAATTGTTTGGCATTAATTTAGAATTTCTGTGTTTTCATGCAGTTGAATCAGATATTTAGCATCACTTTAATATCCCCTTTTGTGACTTAATTATCAGTCATTCTCTGGGGTATAACATGATAAAAATGTATCAAGTAGTTTTTTGATCTCATAAAAGCAAATGCTATCTTTTATTACATGAATTAGAAACCTTGTCAGAATGTTATTGTAATCCTAAATAAAATCAACCCCCACAATTATACTCACATAATGGTGAGATTATACCTCAAATATGTGTAGGCCAAACTATTCTTATCTCATTCTGTTATATTTGGGGGCCACAGGGGCGATATGGCCTTAATTTAAAGAACTCCACAATCTAGTTCCATTTCACACTTTCTAAGTCTTACCTAATATGCCTTCCTCCTAACTCTCTCCTTTGTTCTGCTCTAGAAATGAGAAGGTAGGGTTGGTTTGTGGCTGATTTTGAGAAGCAGATCATTTCACTTGGACGTAAGAATCACAGATATACAGCTAGAAGGGATGTCAGAGGTCATCTCGGCCAGTGCTGCTTAAATTGTTGTCAAAAACCACATAGGGAAAAATTAGCAGGAGTAAAAGGTTTCTGAATGTGCCACAATCAAAAACTAAAAATCAAACACATAATGAATTGAAGGTGTTTTTGGCAGTCTTTGCTTGTGTTGTACTGTGTATCTTCACTGGAGCCTTGGTTCTGAACACACAGCATGTGCACTTTGCACTGAGGATGCCATCACGCCATCCGATGTCAATGAATGCTGCTGAGATGTGAAAAGCAGTTATGAGGGGAAAAAGTTTAAGAAACCCTGAATTCCTGGCCACCCTTCCACTCTTCATTTTATATATGAGGAACGTTTAAAACCGGAGAAGTTACATAACTTGCCACAGTCACGTGGTCAATAAGTTGCTGAATCAAAATTTAAACCCAGGTCATCTTACGCTAAGTAGAAAGCCCTCCTTCCACTGTACCCCTTTATCCAGCACTTTAAGTGAGCAATTATTTCTCATATTGGGGAAAGAAAGGGATGAGAAATAGAAGGAGCTGGAAATTACTGTCCTTTATACCTTTTGGCCTCCTTACTTGTCTGGAGTTGTGGCACCTAATCTAAACCCCTCCAATTGATCCTGTCTCAAGTTTTATTCTTCTTTAATTAGGGTGAGTCATTGGTTTCACATCTGTGTTCAGACTGACCTATTCTTGGTCTGTATTAACGAGCCCACTTGTGTTTTGAAGAAACTGGAGCAAGTGAACAAGGAGTACTTCAGAAGATCCACCCTAGGCAATTTACTGCCTGGAAGGAGCAATTAAGATCAGGCAGATCCTGGTCAAGCATTTCCTATTGCTGGTCAAGCAATAGGAAATACATGATATGAAGAATTCAGAGAAGCCTGGGAAGACTTATCAGCACTTATACAGAATGATATAAGCAGAACAAGAAAAACATACACAATGACTACAACAATGTAACCAAAGTGGACCGAAAAATGGACACTATGTAATAATGATGATGAATCCTGGAGATGGAGAAGAGTGAGAAAATAATCTTCCCTCCCTTCACTGCAAAGACAGTAGTCTATACATGTGGAATATTGCATATACTGCTAAACAGTTATTATGTTGCTTAGTTTTGCTGAATACCTTTTCCCCCTTTGTTTTAAAATCTTTATTGCAAAGGACAGCTCACTGGGGAAAGGAAAAGTGGGAATATATTCAGAAACAAATATCATGTAAAACCAAAAGAGGGTATTTGAAGATCTCAGATTAAGATACTTTATTTCTGGAGGAATTTAAAGATTTAAGAGGGATTCCAAGTTCATAAAAAAACTTCATAATTGACAACTGAACTCTTTTCTCTAGATTGAAAAGCACTGAAGTGGGGAAGGCTTCTGAAGCACCTTGCCAACAAAGGGGCTAAAAATCTCCTTTTGTCAACATTTGAGGGAAAACACAATGAAAAGTGTTCTAATTTAAAATAGTGTTTTTCTGCAACATACAGATATAGCTATGAAGACGACTGCTTTGTAAAGCTAATTTAATCTGGTTTCTGGTGGTAAATTATTAACACTTGGAATTGAGGGTTTATGACTGAAACACTGTCTGGTCTCAACCGTATTAAACAGACGCTCTCGGGATTCATGAAAGTGAAGCCTGCTTTAATGGGCCATTCAGTCTGCAACCACCACATTGCCTGAGTTCCACACCTGCTCTTCTTTAGTTTAGACTTTGAATTATAAACAAAAACACCCCACACAGTTTCTTAAACTGTTGCTGCAAAAAAGATGATCCAGGCCTGGAAACTTCTTTTCAATGGAAGTAATCTGCTGAACACTGAACTGAAGTGAAAATTACTTGGTTATTCCCTATTAAACATAGATAAATGTGTCACTCAGGTAAGTGCATCATTTTCACCTCAGTTTCCCCTAAATGAAGATAATACTACCTGATTTAGATACATCAGTGATATGTTTGATAATGATGTAGGCAATGCCCATAGAACAATTTGTGCTTCTTTGGAAAACTCATCAGCAGAATGGGAAAAAACCTGTAAGATTGTTTCCAATTTATCAAATAAAATGAGATCATAATTGTAAAGCCCTCAGCACACAGTAAACACTATCTAAATGTTGATTGCTGCTGCTGCTACTACTGCTACTACTGACAATGACTACTACTACTACTACTGCTCCTCCTACTCCTAGTCCTACTGCTCCTCCTCCTCCTCCTCCTCCTCCTCCTCCTCCTCCTACTACCACTACTACCACTACTACTACTACTACTTGTTAGGTTGTGTCCAATTCTCTGTGACCCTTGGACCATATTACTCCAGTCCATTGTGTCCTCCACTATTTCCCAAAGTCTGTCAAAGATCATTTGTTGATTGTCCATGGGATTTTTCTTACCAAAAATGCTAGAATGGTTGGCCATTTCCTTCCTTAGTGGATCAACTTTCTTTCAGAATTTTCCACTATGACCCGTCCATCTTGGACCATCCTGTGTGGCACAGCTTACAGTTTTACTGAGTTACACAGGTCCCATGACAGAAGGGGTCTGGTGGTACTACTACTAATACCACCACCACCACCACCACCACCACCACTACTACCACTACTCCTACTACTTTCATTATTGTTGTTCTTATTATTATCTACACATCTTGTTTGTATATAGTTCTTTCAACATTGTCTCTCCCTTGTCCATACCCATCTCTTCCCATCAGACTGAAAACATCTTGAGAATAGGGACGGAATTATCCTGCTTTTTTGTATTTCTAATGTTTAGCACAGAACATAACTAGCATGTAGAAGGCACCTAATAAATGTCTGTTGACTTGATTTAACTGGACCTGAATCTAGTATTCAACTAGTAAATGTTTAAGAACTGGTTCTTTGGAAAAAACTAAATGTATGTACACTCTTTCACATTTAATTTTTATTATTAATATTTTCTCCATTACTTTCTTAATTCTCAATACTCAGCAAAACAATGAATCAAGGACTAATTCATATCAATTAACATTTCTGAGGTATAAAAGCTCAGAGTGAAAATGTAACAAACTGTTCTCGTATATGTGAACAAGTTATTTCCAGCACACCCCTGACTGGGTCACTACCTAGTTATATATCTACTGACATATCAATTTCTCTCTCTAGGGATCAATTTTCTCACCAATAAAATAAGAGGACAGAATTTATGATCAATTTCAGTTCTAACATTCTGTGATTCTGTAACAATTATAATTATTTTAATTCTAGGAAGGGAACAAAAAGTCCAGGGATGAAGAAGGAACGAAATACTCTTCTTTTTCTCTGCTTAAGGCATGTCAAAAAGCCCTCACAGAAGTAGACTCTACTTTTATAAGCAGACCATATGGAAGTGACATGGAATTTGCTTGGAAACCTAGTAAAATAACCTGACTGACAACTGAAGTTTTTGAGATCTTCTAAACCCAGAGGAGATGTCTTGGTAAATCTCACTTTCCTATAATCCCAGTCATTTTTATTCATTAGTACAAAACACCTGTAACAGCAGGAGCTACTTACATTCTAATTGTTTCTTTCTCCTCTAAATTGCTTGTCATTATAAAAGAAATGACAGGGGTGCAATGGGAGAAGAGCAGTGTGGAAAGAAGACTAGAGCCCATTTTCAATGTTTAATTGTTCTACAATGCTAACAACAGATTAAAAAGATAAATCAAAAGTTTGCAGAAAGAGTGAGGCCCCCAGTCAGTTTTATGGTTTCATTTGAACTACAAAGATATTATTATACACTCATTTACAAAACAATGAGCTCTCACTGTTTATGAAAGTTTAATCTCTTGGTTTATTGCCTTAATATATTTCACATTGGTAAGGTTTACTTTTAAATGAAATTTCTGACTATCTTATGTGGATGTTATTTTATACAGAGAACACAGACAGAATGAGTGTAACATCATAATTGTATTCATCTATGAAGCAATTAGAGTCAGGGTAATTGCTTCTAGTTCTCTCATATCTGCATACAAAGTAATAGAATTAATATTTTATCATTTGGCAGTATCACTTGTTAGTCAAGAATTCTAACATTGTCTTTCTTCTCTGTCTGTCCACAGGCATTAAAGAAGACCTTACATAAAATTTGGGTGAGACAAAAGCTAAGCCAAGTGAAAAATCTCATGGAATAAGTTGGTACTCAGATATATCTACTGTCCTCAGGCATAGTAAGACATCAAAACTATAGGGAAAAAGGAGTTGGCAGCCTCCATCCAGTTAATTAATTATGATTAATACAAAGTTTAAACTTGTTTGCTTACTCCCAGTAATCTTTTTTGAGTGGTCCTGTAACTGTAAATATGAAGATAATTCAGTTAACCAACTAGCTTGGTTAAGCACCTTCAGTTACACTATGCTAGACTCTGGGAATACAAAGACAAACAAAACAAAACAACAACAAATAGGCCTGACTTATAGGAGATTATTTTTTTAATGAAGGCTTTATGGAAGGCCACAAACAAAAACCATATGGAGTAAGAAGTCATAATTATGATGTGTACTAATATAGGGAAGCATAAAGCACTTGCACCCAAGTAATGAAGCAATGCAGACAGAAGAAGTGAAAGATCATTGTTATAAGGGTTTAGCTGATAAGACTATAATGTAACTGATGAGTAAGTATTCAGGTAAACTTGGAGAAGTGTGTAGCTTTTGGACAGGCAGAGAAGAACAGGAAAGTCTTCTAGACAGGACAGTAGTATAAGCAAACACAAGATATGCAACTGGAAAATATGGTGCCTTGCTGTCCTCATTGGAGAGAACTCACCAAACCAAGTCAGCCTTAATTATCCAACCACGCTTCATTGCCAACTTTTATCATGTCACCTTTCCACTTGCTCTGGAGTTGCACTGTCCTTACTGGTGGTAGCTCTGGTATGCTACTTCACACATTGCCACTGCATGTTCCTAGCCCCTACTTCTTGCTCTGGGAAGAGCAATTACCTCAGTGTTACTAATGATTCTACAAAGTATGACAACTGATTGCCTATGTTCTCTACTCATCAGCCCTCTGACTTGCCAGAACAAAACTCCTTTCCTTGGTTATGACTCTGCTCTGTTATCTTCCCTTTTGGAATGTAAGGTCCTAGAGGGGAGGAATCTACTATACATATATACTATACATATATCTTTAGAGCTTAGTACAGCGTGAAGAATGTAGAAAGTGCATGATAAATTCTTGTTCATTCATTTAACCATTTGTCTGTTCATCCGTTCCACTTAAAAATGTTATGGGTAGTACATGCCAATAAATGTTTGCTAAAATAATGAATAAGCATGTTATGTGGTAAGGATAGTAGCATGGAAGGACATAAACAATTCTAACAAATTTTGACAAAAGTGCATAGTCTGTGTGGAAAAGTCTGTTCAAGATAAAGTTTGATAAGATAAGGTTGGATCGATGGCAACCTAAGGTTGTTAGGTTTAACCAGATAGGCAATAGGGAGACATCAAAGATTCTGCAGGTGACACATAAAATGAATAAAATGTTTTTTCAAAAGGTTAATATGTGAAGGATATGCAAAATGTTTAAGAGATGAGAAAAACTGGAAAAAGCATCAACTAGGAGACAGTTATAACAATCTAAATTTTAGGAAGTGAGAGACTAATCTAGAATAATTTAAATAGAAATAAGGGACAGATCAAGAAATCTTACAAAGGAAGGAGACCTGATGGTCTAGACAGCTGAGATCTTGATAGAAAAGCTATGCTCTCTCTTGAAAGAAATGATTAGGTTGAAAAAAAGAAGCTAGTTTGCTAGATAAGATGATAGGTTTCGTTTCTGAAATGTTGACTTGCAATGATAGAAATTCAAGTGAAAGTACTGTAAAAGTATACAGAGATATGAGACAAATATTCAGGGCAGAGGAAAGAATTCTAAGTGTAAGGTTAAAGATTGTCAGACTAGAAGTACAGAGTTGTATCTGTACCTCAAAGATTGATATGGTTTTCACAGGGTGTAAAGACAAACACTAGCAGCTTCTCAAAAGAATGCTACTGTGAACACAAACAGTCACCTGGATTCAGGGGCAGTCAGCTCCCAGGTCCTCATCCTGTCCTCTGAGGGAGACAGCTCCCAGGTCCTTGTCCAGTCCTTAGGGCAGTCCCTGGCACACACTGAAGTTCACAGGGTTCAGCACATCTCAAACCCTTCACCACTTCTGTTGCCAGGAACTCAAAGATCAGCCAAGCCACAAACCAACAAAGGCTTATCCCAGTCATGCTTCTTCAATCTTCCAGCAGTTCAGCTGGCCATAGGACCCAGAAGAATCTCAGCCTTCTAGGAGGCCTTCCAGGCAAACCCTCTCAGCCTTCCAGGTGACCTTCACCAGATTCTGGTCTCAGGAAAACTCCATCTCAGTTCTCAGTCAGCTTCCAGATACTGGGAGAGAATCTCTCTCTCTCTCTCTCTCTCTCTCTCTCTCTGTCTCTCTCTCTCTGTCTCTGTCTCTGTCTCTCTCTCTCTCTCTTTCTCTCAAGAAAACTCCAACTCACTTCCTCAGTCCAGCAGCCCAGCTCCCAGATGCTGGGATAATCCTGCTTCCTCCAACAGGAGCCAACAGGAGGAACATTCCTAATTCTGTCTCTCTGTTTCTAGAACTCTTCTTATATACACACTGGCCTCCTGTCTCAGCCAATCCCATTCTTCCACATCAACAGGGGAGTTCATGCCTTCTCAACAGGGGGCAGAGTTCATATCTTCCATACTAAGTTACTAAGGTCTAAGTATCTGCTAAACTGATTGCTGTTACACAGGAGAAATCCCATATTTATCTAGCTCATTTTTCTGTGTATACTTCTATGCCGTTAGTCTTTATCCCATTTAAATGCAAATAATTTGGGATCATCACAAAAATGCCAGATTGATAAGAGGTGGTGTGTTTTATGGAAAAGCACAACATAAATATTTATGCCTAGGACTAGAATTTGCAGATGTGGATAATTTTATGGATAATTTATATAAGGTATCCTGAAAAACTTCCTTATTTCTGGATTTCTTATTCATTGCACTAGAAATTACCCAAAAGTTTGGCCATTTTTTTTCCACGTTGAAGTTTTTTTAAGTAGACGACAAAGAAGAAAATATAACCTTGATGGTTCTCCACAGATAAGAAGTCTCTTATAGATCCATCCATGTGATGCAAGACTCTATGATTGATATAATTACAGGTTTTTTGATTTTAATTTCATAAAATGTTTCGTATTGGTAATTAAGAACATTATGATTTTATGCAAAACAAAGTTAATGCAAGGGATCCAGACAATTTTATTATTCAAAAGTAGACTTATCTCTCCAAATACAATGAAAAGAAACTCCTCTCTTGCATAAAGCAAAAGAGTTTTGAAGAGGTCAAAGCCACAAAGTCTGTAAGATGAGCATAAAAGGCGAAAGAGAGAAAGAAGGAAAGACAAAAATGGAAGGGAAGAAAACAAATTGGAGGGAAGAAGAGGGAGAAAGGGGAATAATAATAAGAAAAAGAACCTAGGGAATGGAGGACTGTGTTTACAATTGGAAGCAGGAAAGAAAGGATTGCAGAAGGTTGTTTAAGTGGCTTTGGAAGATAACAGATTATTAGAGACAGGCAGGAAACATCTAGGCAAGTTGTAAGAGAGAAAATTATTCTGGAAAAGAAAGGAATTTAAAATAGGCTTTAAAATGTGCTAATAATGGCAGAGCTGAGAGTAAAAGTCTAAGCAGGAAAGTAAGAGCAACAGGTCAAAATACATTCTAAGGAAGTCAGAGAGAGGGGAGACTGTCTAAGGTCAATGGCTGTTATGGTGTTTCTGAGCACAGAGTTAAATTTTCAAAGGGTTCCATAGCTCTCTTAGCCCTTCCTGCTCTGAGTGCTAAACGATCCTGTCCTGAGGTAAAAGCATCTAGGTAATTTTCAAGGAAGTAGGTACTTTCTCAGGTGGAAATATGGTTTACTTGTTTGTTTTTAATCTGGAACTCCTCTGAATATGGCCCATAATAACTTTGATATCTTTGTGTTTTCAAATAATTATACCAGATAATTCTAGTTTGGGACCCGAATACAATATAGTGCTAATGGAAAAAACTCAGAAATTTGCCTTCTTATCCACTTTTCCTCCTATCCCCTTCAAACCTGCTAGATTACATGGTAAGGTTTAAAATCATATCAACTTGCCATACTGGCAGATGGATTCACAAACAGAACACACACTCCACAATATTGGGAAATGTTAAAATGTGAAATATGGGATGTGACTGCATCCAATTTTCTAGGCTGATGTTCATGCTGATAAGATAATTTTTAGTGTGCACTTTGAATTCAATTTCCTTTATTTTAACAAAACATATTTCATGCACATTGCTTACAGATGGAATAACTCGGGAAAACATAATCAGTTTTATAGGCCACATTCTAAGAGAGATTTAAACAATTCTAGATCACCAAATACGTTTTTTTTTAAAATACAGTATTAACACACACTAGTCTTCTCATTTGTTCTAGGTTACTATCTTTATAATAGCACAGAGCTTTTAAAAAATTAATAGTCTTAACCTCTGCCTCATGTGATACTTCCTAAAAAAAGACCTAGAATGTACTATAAGGTTCCCACAAATACTAAAAAGAGGAAACATGCATAGTAACAGATATCCTCTATATTTAATATATGCTGTCAGGGCTTCCAAATTTGTCTATAGTGAAAATTCCAAGTTACTATTCTTGCTGTTATTACTATTATTTTGTTATTAATTCTGAAGGAAATGTGTAATGGGGGAAAAAGATCACCAGTGCTACCATGTGACTTCATAATGACATGCAGTTTCCCCTTGATATATGGAAGTAAAAGTCTCTACAAAAGTACCTTCATATATGGAACCTAATTTTTCCACTAACTTCCATCATGTAATTAGCAATGTCATCCTACAAAAACTTTACAAAATGTAATAAATTCACATTTGCTTTAAAAGTTGAATATTTTTATTGGTGAGGTAGTTAGGTGATATAGTATATAAAGAAATGGTCTGAGAGTCAGGAAGATCTGAGTTGTGTGACCAAGGACAAGTCAATTAACCTCCATTTGCCTCAGTTTCCTCATCAGTAAGGGATAAAAACAGTCCCTATCTCTCACGTGTGTCATAAGGCCCAGCTGAGATAATTTTTTGTGGAAGGATTTTGCAGATTTTAAAGAGCTATTTACATGCTGCCTATCATTGTTATCATCAGCGTAGAAATATTACAGTGAGGTAGGTGATGCAGTGCATAGAGTGCTGGACCTGGAGTCAGGAAAACTCATCTACCTGAGTTCAAATATAGTCTCAGACATACTAGCCATGGACTCATGGCAAGCTGTTTAACCCTGTTTGCCTCTTGGCAACTGGCCTCATCACTTCCTGGCAAAAAGAGGGAGAAGAAATGGAAGGAGTATCAGATTTTGTACTCTTGGGCTAAAAGATCACTGCATACAGCAACTGCAGCCATGAAATTAAAAGATGCTTGTTCCTTGGAAAGAAAGCTATGGTAAATTGGACAGCGTATTAAAAGCTGAGACATCACCTTGCCCACAAAGGTCTATATAGTCAAAGCTATGGTTTTTCCAGTTGCAATGTATGGCTGAGAGTTAGACAACAATGAAAGTTGAGAGCTGAAGAATTGATACCTTCTAATTGCAGTGCTGGAGAAGACTTTTGAAAGTCCCTT
>JAQQSW010001416.1:0-18457 GCA_028646575.1 Pseudocheirus occidentalis
GTGATACTTTGAGAAATTAGAAATCAGCAAGTTAGAAGACAATGAACCTGCCTATGAGCCAGGCTGGGGTGTGGGAACCCATCTAGGTCTTCATTTTTCTTCTCCTACGGGCCCAGGTCATCATGCCCCGTACCCCTCTCTGCTTACCCTACAATCCCCTATCTAAAGATGTTCTGTCATTATGCCCTGTAATCACAAACTCCCTTACCTCAGCAACTTACTTGCACCTCCAAACAATGGAACTATATGGTATAAAAGACCCTGCATTTCTGCACTACCCCACTGCTCTCTATTGATTGGCATGAGAGACAGTCGCCATGGCTAAATTAATTTCCATTAAAGCTCCTTAAAACTTTTAATTGGATTCCGTGGTCACTCTGTTAATACTTGAAATTTCACTTCACCATTACACTCCCCCCTCACCTCACCCTTAGCTCAGCTCTTACACTCCTTTTCATATGAAACTTTTTGTGATCACCACCACCTACCCTCCCAACTGCTAGTGGCCCCTCCTCTCCAAAAAACTCTGGTAGCTATCTTGTATGTAGCTATACATGTACATGCTGCCTCTTCCTCTGATAGATTCTAAGCCAGTGGTTCTCGACCTTCCTAATGCCACGACCCTTTAATACTCATACGTGGGCGTATCTGCATGTGAGTGGACCCGCCTGGAGACTGTAGAGGAGCAGTGTCTCAATTCCTGAGACCAGCAGAAATATGTGTTTTCTGATGGTCTTAGACAACCCCATTCAAGCCCCAAAGGGGTCCCGACCCACCACCCACCCACCGCTACTCTAAGCTCCTTAGAGCTTAGAACTCTCTAAGTTCTAAGAGCAAGAACCATTTGTTTCTAATCCCTACAAATAGAGTAGGCACATAATAGATGCTTATTGATTGATTGATTGATGTGTTGACAGTGGGAAGACAAAGAACTTGATAGATACAAGTGACTCTGAAGAGGCAAAACAAGAGGACTCAATAATTAATTGGATATGAAAGACATGGAGAAGGAAGAATCAATGATCACACCAAAGTTCTGGACAGAGAGACAGGGTAGTGCCCTCGCCAGAAACAGGCAAGTTAAGGACAAGCCGGGATTAACTTAACTCCTGGATTTTGTATTCAGTTACAAATATTGGGATTTTCATGTCTCCAAATTGCCCTTCTTTGCCACCCCCACTTTCTGAAGCTAGGCCAGAAAATCACCCCTTACAGAGGTGGCTCTTCCACAAACCTCTCCACCTCTGCCATTTCCCAAGGCATTCACACCAAGGCTTCCACCAGGAGCAACCTGGCTTCTAGCACTCACCCCAGCCCAACACCACCTGAGTTTTTTGCAATAAATTTCCAGGTGCTGCTGGGGCTGCTGCTGTTGCTCTGGTCTTTCTCCTGTCAATCAACAAAACATGGCCTATTTTCTAATCAGCAAGTTTCCAGCAAAACAACTGAAGAGTCAGTTGTGTCAGTTGAAAAACTTCTGTCTTCTGTCCTTGGTTTCTTATGAAGGCTCCTTTTCTCAGCTTACCTTCCAACTTCCTCTGTTTTCTCTGACTTTTTAAACTACTTCTAGCAGTTAGGTGGCTCAGTGCACAGAGCTCCAGCCCTGGAATAAGGAAGACTCATTCTCCTGAGTTCCAATCCAACCTCAGACACTTACTAGCTGGGTAACCCTGGGCAAATCACTTAACCCTCTTCGCCTCAGTTTCCTCATCTGTAAAATGAGCTGGAGAAGGAAACAGCAAACCACTCTGGAATCTTTGCCAAGAAAACCCCAAACAGGATCACAAAGGGGTGGATACAACTGAAATGAATGAACAACAAGAAAAATGCCTCAAATCAAAGCGTCCTAGGTCAGTGACTCACCTTTACTTTTAAAAGTCAAGATGCCTACTTTCTTGTCCAGCAAAAGCCCAACCTTCCCACAGTCCCCAAACAGTTATCTGATTTATGATTTTTGTCAATCATAACCTTCAAAACTCTTTACACTATCACATGCAAACGAACTTTTGGATCACAATGTCTGGTAGCCTTCAAATTGGTCCTGTGAGTACATTCATCTGAGGGTGATTTTCTACCCAGATCTCAGAAAAATATGTGTCTTTCTTCAACATTTTATCTGAGAGACTATTTCATAACAAGTTGATTTTAAATTTTTTTCCTTACACAAATGTTGCAATTTTTCCTCTTTTAGCAACCAAACTATTCACATATAAAAGGGAAACAAAGAGTACTGTGCAATGTTGATTCTTGCTAAGTAGGTGCTAAGTTCTGTTGGTTCCGTCCTGCTGGAGTTATATAAGTGCTTTCATCAACCACTAAATTCACTGTCCTCTCAAGGTGGAACCTTGGGCCAAAGCCCCATCACTCTGCCTTGGTTATGGCTCTGCTTCCAGATGTCAGAGAGGGGCAAGCCCCAGAGAGGGATAAAAATGACCTTTCCAGACTTCTCCCTGAGAGACATATAGGGCAATAAGCATGATGACTATCCTATGCTTTTTCCCACATTCCCAGTGCTTGGCACAAAGATAACTCAATAAATATTTACTGATTTGAGAGAATGAACTTATCTAAACTTAACTTGAATTTGTTTTTCTTTTCATTCCAAATCATTTCCTCTGCCTGGGTTCCACTTCTCTATATGTGCTGACTCCCTAATTGGATATAATTTCCTTAAAGAATCCATATGTAGTAACTGCACATGTTACTACACATGGATACAAGTGACTCTGAAGAGGCAAAACAAGAGGACTCAATAATTAATTGGATATGAAAGACATAGAGAAGGAAGAATCAATGATCACACCAAAGTTCTGGACAGAGAGACAGGGTCTTGCTTACCATCTCAGAAAGGAGGGAGGGAAGGGAAGGATAGAATTTGGAATTCAAAACTTTAAATAAACATTTTTCAAAAGAATTCATACGTACAAAATTATTTGAGGCTGCTCTTTTTATCGTAAGCAAAGAACCATAAACTAAGGAGGCAGTCATCTGTAAGAGAATGGCTGGACAAAGGACAGCAATTTGAACATAAGAAAATGTAACTGTTCTGTGGGAAATGCTGGAAAGAACAGTTTCAGAGGAATCTGGAGAAAATTGTATGAAATGATGCAAAGTGAAATAAGCAAACCAGGAGAATTTGTACAGTAACAAAAACATTATAAAGAAAAATAACTTTGGAAGACTTGAGAACTCTGATCAATACAGTGATGAACTACAATTCTGGAGGACTGATGACAAATCCATCTCTTGAAAGACAGGCACTGGACTCAAGATACGTAGCAGCCAATGTGAGAATTTATTTTGCTGAACTATGCATATTTATTATAATGGTTTTTCCCCTAAATTTGGAGAGGGTAATGGTAGGACAAGGAATATACGTGCATGCATACATATATACACACATATATGTGTGATATGGGTATGTATACACACATACACATATAATTTCCCCCAGCAAATTGGCAGAGATGAGAAAAGATTGGAATAGTTCATGTTGGAGAGTTTGTGGAAGATGGGCACACTAATTCATTAATGATAGAGTTGTGCTTTAACACAAAAATTCTGGAAAGCAATTAAAGTGGAAATTCTAAAAATATAAATAAGATATAATTTTTTTTAAACAACTAAAGTATAAATCAAGTTGCTAAAATGTCCATCTCTTTTGATCTAGGGATGCCACTGGCAGGTATATACCCCAAGCATTTCACTGACAAAAACAAACACTCCATATGCACCAAAAATATTTATATTAACACTTTGGGGAGGAGAAATGAACTCTAAACAACCCACCCCAGCCGCTACCTCTTTCAGGAAGCCTTTCAACTGGGAAAGAGTTAAACAGAATGTGATACATGAATGTAATGGAATATGATTGTGTTGAAAATGAAGAACACAATTAATACTGAGAAGGATGGAAAAACTTAAGTGAAGCGATGCAAAATGAAGTAAACAGGAAAATAATCTACATAATGGCTAGAAAAATGTAAATGAAAAGCACACCCGACACAAAGCAATCTAAATTAACTATTGCAAAAGAACAAGCTTTAGCCCAAAGAAGATCTCTAAGAAGATACCCTTCCCGACTCCATGGTAGAGAAGGGGGACCCATGAGTGTGGAACACTGTATATAATATCAGATTATATATATATACACACATACACATATCAGTTTTGCTGACTTTTTTCCCTTTCCTTTCTCTTTATTTTGTCTTCAAAAAAAATATGTCAGGAAGTGAAAGACAGGGTTTGAAGAGGAATCTAGGTGATATAAAAACAAAAATTACCAACTAAAAATCCTTTTTTTAATTAAAAAAAAAACATCCAGTCCAATGCCCTTACATAGGGGAAAACAGGTCCAAAAGGGACATGAGCTCTCACCCAAGGTCAGACAGTGAGTAGAACAGCTGGGACTAGAAGCCTAATTTCCTGCTCCCCAGTCCACCATACCACGCATGTTCAATTTCATCAAATTAGCTCAGACATTGTCAGGTCACAGGTGACAGCTCTGTCACTTGCCCAGAAAAAATGGCATTAAATACAATTCATCTTGAAGTTCTAGAGAATAATCAGGTGGAAACACATGTCATTTGGATACATCTGGCAACATCTGTTTATCACCAGAGGCGTATAAGTAGCGTGACCAGTAAGTAGTCTTACCCTTAACATTCCTGCCAGTGGCTTTGCCACGTCTACGGTCATCCCATGGACGTCCCCGTCACATGGCTCATTAGAACTAATGAATCACCCACATTACCAAAGTCAGAATCTCAAATCAGGTTTTGTTAGCATGCAAAAGGAAGCATATAGCCCTCTGCCTCAGCACCAAGATGAAATGCAAAGTCTGAGGGCAGAGCTGCAGTCCTGAGGCCTGAGCCCACAGAAGGTTGGAGCCTCTCTAAACTTGGCCAAACGCATCTCATTGCTGAGATGAAAAAAACATGGGAAAAAAGTGCCTAGGGTTTCACAAACATGAAAATAGCTCTTACCAAAAATAAATAAAAATAGAGGACATAAGTATAAATGAATGAGAAACACATGGACACAATTTTTCATAAAATATAATTAAATCTTAAAATCAAGGGGAAAACCAAAAAGCACATTGGGATTTTTTTTATCCGATCCAAGATCTGATAAAGGGCAAAGGGAAGTTGAGTCACAATATGATTGTTGATATCTGGGACTCCAACCAAGAATGAATAATTCCCCTCACTGGGCCTTTTCTCCCACCAGTCCCTTGGCTTCCCCTTGGCAAGAGCCTTCTTGCCTCCTCCCTTATTCGCCTTCCCTTCTAAGCCTACCCCACCATCCTTCATTGACTCAGCAGATTGGCTCATGTCCTTTCTTTACTCAGAAACCTGTAGAAACTCCCCATTGGCTCCTGTCTGCAGCTCAAATGTCTTTGGTGGTCAAGGCCCTTCACAACCTGGCACCTCATTACATTTCCAGTCTTATGCTGTTGCCAGTCATGACCTCTATGCTTCAGCCAAGTTGCATTATACGCCCTGCAGTCTTCCACCCCTCTCTCTTTCCTTTACCTAGAATATCCTCTCTCCCATTCTTTACCTGTTGGATTTGTACTCATCTTTTAAAATTGCCTCAAAAGCTCCCTCTTCCAGGAAGCCTGCCCTGATTCCTCCACACAACAAATGCTCTTCCTTCTCAGACCTCTTTTTCCTTGTATCTCTCACTGCAAGTTCTGTGAGAGAAGAGAGCAGTCTTAATTTTGTCTGTCTTCCTCAACTCCAAGCACAGTGCTCCACTCAGAATAAGCATTTAAGTGAGTGGTGAATGAGTGAATGGATGGACCTCTGGAGATTTCTGTCTACCTTTGCCTTAGGTTAAAAGCCACATGACTGAGAGTTGGCATAGTGTAAGGCCTTGGAGCCAAGGAGACCTTGGGTACTCACTATATGACCTTGAGAAAGTCACTTAACTCATCACAGCCCCCAGGCAACTATAATTCTAAGTTGTAAAGAATGAAAGGAATGGCTGGTGTGCTTTACAAATATTCTCTGTTATGATTCCTACAACAGACTCATTGAGGTGGGTGCTACTATTATCCCCATCTTATAGCTGGAGAAACTGAACTCGGTAATTGTTAAATCACTCGTCCAGGGTCACAGAGTTAGTGAGTGTCTTAAATCACATTTGCACTCAGCTCTTCCTGACTACTAAGGGAGGTGCTGACTTGCACTGAGAAAGGGCATTACTGCTTGAGCAGACTTTCCTGGACCAGTGAAATCCCAGGTCTCTCCCCTACCCAACCCTATCTTCATACAGGAAAGCTTATGATAATCAGAGAAGCTCAGATTTAGAACAGAACTCAGTCAGTGGTCATCAAGACCAACACATATCTGAGTGAGAATCTCTGCCACAGGATCCCCAACAAGCAGCCTCTGCCGGAAGGCCCTCAATGCTGGCAGCGCAGCCCCTCCTGAGGCCTCCCATTCTATTTTGGGACTGTCCTGTTAGGAAGGGATTCCCTTGCATCAAGCCAAAATCTGCTTCTCTGTCACCTCTACCCATCGTCCTGTCTTGGGGGGCAGAGCAGAAAAAAAATAATCTAATCCCTCTTTCCCAGCCCTTTAACTACTTAAAGCTATCACATTCTCCCAGTCCAGCCCCTCCCCAAATCTTTTCTTCTTCAGGATAAATAATCCTGGCATTTTTAGTTGGTCATCAGATAATGATAATCAATACTGACTGACTAATTTTTGAGATGCTGGCCCCACTTTTCTGGACTCTTTCCAGTCTGTGAATGTGCTTTTTAAAAAAGTTACCCATCCCTGCTCCCTGCCAAATTAAATACAATACTTGCTGGGGTCTGTGGCCCAGGTTTCTATCAAGAAAGAATATCCAAAATCTATTAGGAGAAACCTTTTAGAATCCAAATGGTGTCTGACCATGGCAAAACACAGCTGGACTATCATTCCCCTGAATGTCTCTTTTAACACAGCCTAAGACGGCTCTCGCTCTTGGGTTGTTGCTGGCTCACTGAGCTCATAGTCCACTAAAATATACCTTTCTTTTTCAGGCAGACTGCTTCTGAGCCATGCCTTCTCCACCTTTTAACTCTGAAGTTGATTCTTTCTCTTAACGGGAAGTGTAGGTTAGTATTTCTCTCTGTTAAATTTCACATAGCTAGATCTGGCCCAGTGTTTTAGCTCGCCAAGAGATTTTTGGATTTTGTCACCTTAAAGTGTTAACTGTCTTACCTTTTGTCTCCATCACAAAATGACCATGCCTCAACAATGTCTGCTATCCTCCACTGTGGCTAGAGCAAGTGCTACAGTCTTAGGAAACCCTGGGTTTGAATCCTTCCTCGTGCCCATGCCCTTAGCCCAAGCCGTTTAACTGAATTCAGTAAACATGTATTAAGCTCCTGCTCTGTGCTAGGCACTGTGCAAAGCACTGCCTTTACAAAAAAAGGCAAAAGACAGAGCTTGCCCTCAAGAAACTTACACTCTAATGGGGGAGAAAACATGCAAACAAATTTATGCAAAGCAAGCTCTATATAGAATGAATCTGAAATCATTAAAGAGGGAAAGCACTGGAATTAAGAGGGGTTTGGGAAAGGCTTCCCTGCGGCAGGTGGGGCTTTAGTTGGGACCTAGGGGAAGCCAGGGAGGACAGCAGTTGGAGTACAGACAGGAAAGCGTTCTAAGCGTTCTAGGTGTGAGCCTCAGCTTCCTCATCTCTAAAATGAAGACGTCAAATTAGTCCCTTCCAGCTCTAAGTCTCTCAATCCCATCATTCCCAGGCTGGTGATATTTCTATCCCACTGTCTCTCTAAAAAAGACAAGAAGGGATGGTAGTTTACTGTCACGGTGACTATGGTCTGATGGACAGTGTGTTAGACTTGGAGCTAGGAAGACCTGGGTTCATATCTTACCTCTAGATACCTACAAGTTGTGTGACCCTGGGCAAGTCACTTAACTTGTTTTGGTTCATCTATGAAATGGATGTGAGCTCCTCCCATTAGATTATAAATTCCTTGAAGACTGGGACTGTCTTTTGCTTCTTTGTATCCCCAGCATTTAGCACAGTGCTTGGCACATAGCAGACACTTAATAAATGTTTATTGATTTAAAAAAACGACAGAGCTTATCTCATAAAGTTGTTGTGAGGATCTAGAGCAGCAGTTCTCAACATGTGGGTCGCGACCCCTTTGGGGTAAAACGACCTTTTCACAAGGGTTACAGGGGTTGCCTATGACCATTGGAAAACACATTTCTGATGGTCTTGGGAACCTCCTCTATCCATCTCCAGGCGGGTCTGCCCACATGTAGATACACCCACATACGACTACTAAAGAGTCATGGCATTAGGAAGGTTGAGAACCACTGGTCTAGAGAGATGTAAAAGACTTTGCGAACCCTAAAAGCACTATATGAATAGCAGCTTATCGTTACTTCCTTCTCTACCATCCCTAAGCTGGGTGGTCCAATGGAGAGAGAGCTGGGCTTGGAGTCAGGAAGACCCAATTTCAAATCCTGCCTCAGGCATTTATCAGCTGTATGATCCTGGACCAGTCTCCTAACATCCCTGCCTCTGTTTCCACATCTATAAAATGAGGGGGCTGACTTCAGTGACCTCCTAAGGTCCCTTCTGTGACTAAAACATTAAAAAAAAGAGCCCTTGAGTCATGATAACCATACACAATTTACCTTCCTAGCCCAGACAAGGGTAATAATCTCTAATTCAGAGAAGAAATGAGATAACATCCATGAAATCCTTGGGAGAAACAAATTAGAGCCACTTAGCTTCTTTTCTAGCATAAATCACTCCAGAGATTCATACACACCCAATAAGCTACAGAAATTCTGAGGAGAGGTCAATAGTAAGGAACAGGGCAATCAGAAAGGACTTGCCAGAACAGGAAGGCAAAAGGGAAGGGGTCAACTTTACTCTTACTGAATGTGGCTTAGAGAAGGAATGACTTAAACTCTAAACTGGGTATCTTGCCACACAGGATAGTAGGGGGGATGGGGATGAGAGGGGGATGATGGAGGGGAGGGCAGGGTGGGGGAGAAGGCTGCTGGAAGAACACACTTCTGTAAAGGGGCAGGCATAGGGACAGGGTAGAGAATAGAACAAGGAGGGGGACGGAATAGGAAGGAGGGAAATATAATCAACCTCTCACAATGTGTCCACTGCAGAGATGTCTGGTGTAATTACACACGTACAGCCTATATTGAACTGCTTGTCTTTCCAGTGGGGGTGGGTGACAAGGGGGGAAGGGAAAGAATCTAGAATTTAAAGTGCTATAATAAAATGTTGAAAAAAAAATATATATATATACACTATTATTATTATTAACTACATGCAACTGGGAATTAAGATATACAGGCACTGGGGTAGGGAGACCCATCCTGCCCTACCGGAAAGTTAGAGGGGTGATGGGGGAGGCTACAGGAGAGAGCAGATTAGGGGAGGGGGTATACAGTAGGATCGCTGTTTTGAGGGTTGGGTAGGGGAAAGATGGGGAGAAAATTTATAACTCAAAATCTTGTGGAAATGAATGACGTAAACAAGAAAATAAATAAATAAATATGTTTTTAAAAAAGGACTTCCCAGAGGAGGAGTATGAGAATGGAGCTCGGGAGAGGGTAGTTTGGAAAGGCACAGCAGAAGGGTGGGCTCAAAGGCAGATCATGGAGGCTTTGTCAGGGAGGGAGAGGGCAGCTGGGAGTGAGGCATGATTCTGATTTGCTTTTTGCTCTTTTCCACGTCATCTGCCACATCCGTCCACTTACAGAAGAACAAAGGTAAAAAGCAGATTGGGATCACTGCCAAGGGTGCCACCACACTCCCTACCTATTTCTGAACCCATGCTGACAGGAGGCAGTTTCTGTGCCCGGAGCTGCCCAGAGTCAGCCATGGACCACAATGACAGGGGACAAGACCCAGACCAGGATTTTTGCCAGAGAGTATGAAAGCAAGGGAATGAGCTGGAAGCAAATTGAGAATCTCCCAGATTCTGTATCATGGCAACTAGTTCATATTAGAACATCCTGCTTTTCCAAGAAATGCCATCAAATGCCATTCCCCTTTTCAGGAGGAAAGGCAACTATTCCACTAAACTGTGGCCCCCTCCCCAAATCTAAAATCACCCCCTCTTCATCTCTCAGTGCAATAACTAGGAACAGCAGTGCATATGGCAAATTAAGGAGGAGGGGGAGGTCAGGGAGGGTAGCAATAAAAAAAGATACTCTTGACAAGAAAGAAGGGCAGAGAGTTTGTGCTCCTACAAGGGCCAAGAGAGAAAGCCGGCCCAGAAGGGATGTACCTTGGCAAAAAACTGGAGAAGGGGTAACTGGGGTGGTTGTGATGTGCACATGCACGTGCCAGCCCTTGGAAAACTTCGAGGTAAGACAAAGGGATGGCCAGAAGGAAGCACACACTTCCACCCAGCCTCTGCCATGTCTATTCCCTGGACCACAGTCCTAGTCACCCCGAGCTAGTTACAGCTCTGCAGCCAGGGTAGGGCTGAGGCATTTCTGTTTCCCATTCCCCTGCTGATCACAGTGCTTCTCATCATTTTTTTTCTCTTCTGACCAACCAGTCTAAGGGTGAGGTGTTTGTGATTTCTAAAAGAGGAGCGATTACTCCCACATCAGAGGCTCAAATGTACTTTAGGGATATTTTTTTTTAAAGACTAACTAAAAATCTAGTATTATACTCTGAAGGAGAGGAGGTCTTCAAAGAACTTTTGAGAGGAATCATCCAAAATTGGGGCAAGCCAAGAAAGAGACAAAAGGTCTCTTTATTGGGATAGATTGCAAAAATATTAGGGCTCTAGTCCTATTTTTTTACACAGATCATATGGACCCTTCACACTGCTGGCATTGGTAGAAAAGAAGAAATCTGAGTGGTGTTTCTGGATTTGGGGAAAGCTTAGGAATGCACCTTTGAACAGACTTGGGCTTTTAATCACCAAAAATATCTCCAGAACTTGACTTCCCAGAAATCACTTAGGGGCAGGCACACCCAGGAAGCAGCTAACCACAGATTGCCAAGAGAAATAACTTGTTTAATTAATAAAGGTGTCAGTTTCTCTCATCTTAAATTTCAAGGTTTTGGGGGGGAAGGGTGAGAGGGCAGCCTATTGCTTTGTTTTGTTTTATAAATGAACAAAAGATAACATCATCAACTCACTATAGGTTTTAACCACAGGCTACCTGCCTGTCATTTAACTGTTTCCTGTGTTTAGGTAAGTGTACCTCTCAGAAAATGTATAGAAGTCATTCATTCATTCAACATACTCTGTGCAGAACACAGCAGAAAGCACCAGAAGAAATAAAAGCTTCACCAAGAGTCACCTTAAGAAAGGATTGCTGACTCTCCTGGGCTTGTAGACAAGTAGGGGGCAAACACAGATAGATAACCATAATCCACAATCAGAACTGCATGTACAATAGAGAGGTCCAAAACACACCAGCAATCAGGTTGTTATTTACCAGGGAGGAACCATGAAGGAAGTGGCATCTGAGTGGGGCTTTAAAAGAAGGCAGAGAGGGAGGGAGAGTATTCCAGGCACAGGGGACAGTGTGAGCTGTGGCACAGAGATGAAAAAGGACAGGGAATGTTGGGGATTGGGCGAGACATGCAAAGAGAAGATCAACTTGGCTGGAGTATAGCGTATATGGAGGAGAGTAACATGAGAGTAGGCTAAAATATTCATTTGGCACCAGATTGTGAAAGGCCTTGAAAACCAGGTGAGGGAGTCTAAGCTTTATTCAGCAATTAGTAGGGAGCCACTGAAGATTCTTGAGCAGGTGTATTGTGCATATACATGCGTGTATACCCCCTCAATACCCACAAAAACTCTAAGAAAAGGAACTATGTATTTTTTCTATTTTTTTTTTGCATTACCCATAGACTATATCTTGGGACCTTGCATAGAAAGACTTAATAAAATCACGTTGAAATTATTAGCACCTGTAGATATTGCAATTAAAACTCTGTGTGTATGTGTGTGAGTGAGAGACAGACACAGAGACACAGAGACACAGAGACTGGGAGAGGGAGAGAGACAGAGGAAGAGAGACAGAG
Organism: Pseudocheirus occidentalis; assembly: GCA_028646575.1. NCBI lineage: Eukaryota > Metazoa > Chordata > Mammalia > Diprotodontia > Pseudocheiridae > Pseudocheirus > Pseudocheirus occidentalis. Next base: position 12,055 of record JAQQSW010001416.1, read on the forward strand.
ACAAAGAGACAGAGACAGACAGACAGAGAGACAGAGAGGAGAGAGGAGAGAGTGGGAAAAAAGTGATAAGAAAAGAGGAAGAAAACTAAAGAAATTAGTCTCTCTCTCTTTTTTTTTTTTTTGGCTTAGCCCTATAAAAGAGAACTAGAATGAATCATTGAGTGGCAGTTACTGAGACGCAGATTTCAGCTTAATATGAGAAAAATCTTAGTTATCAGAGCTGTCCCAGAGTAGAATGGGCTGTCTGTCTGGATAGAGACCTCTAAGCAGAAGTTAATCATTTTATTAGAGATGCTGTAGAGAGAACTCATGGTTTTGATTTGAAGACAGCTCAAGCCCTCACCTTCCTCAGAAGACCCTTCCTGGTCCACCTCCTGTCTTCACCTCCTGGTGTCTTTCCCTCCAACGTTACTTTTTGTACATATCATATCTGTCTACCTATAGACATAGATATACAGTTATCTCTTTACATATATGCACACATATATATGTATAACATATATGTAATATATTAGAGAATGACAAAACAATGTGAGGTCTGCATAATAAAGTAGTTACTTACCAAGGAGAATCAAGGAGACTTCTTGAAGGAGGTACATAATATATGTGTGTATATATATATATGTATACATGTATGTACGTGATATCTTCCATATTAGAATATGAACCCCTTCATGGCAGTGACTGTCTGAGGTTTATCTTTGTATGTCCAGGGCTTAGCACAGAGTCCTGCACACAGTAAGTATTTAATAAATGTTTGTTTGTTACTTGGATACAGTCCCTTCTAACTTGGCAGTTCATAGAAATCAGAGATCCAGAAGTAGAAAAGATCTCAGACACCATCATACCTCATTCTAGGACACTGAGGTCAGAAGAGCTTAAGTGACTTGTCCAAGGAAGGTCACACAGTTAGGAACTATCAGAGTTAGAATTTGAACCTGGTTTCTCTGACAAAAAAAGTCAGTGCTCTTTCTACTCTACCACAATGCCTCCTAATTCTTTTTTTTTTGGAGGGCAAATGGGGTTAAGTGACTTGCCCAAAGTCACATGGCTAGGTAGTGTGTCAAGTGTCTGAGGTCAGATTTGAACTCAGGTCCTCCTGACTCCAGGGCCAGTGCTCTACTCACTGCACCATGTAGCTGCCCAATGCCTCCCAATTCTATGATTATATCATATTAATTTTCTTCAAAATAAGAAATCCGCCTTCAAAATAAGAAGCATTTTAAAGTACATACATAGACTTTAGAGCTGAAAGGTCAACTAGTCTGACCTTCTACCCCATGCAGGAATTTCCTCTGCAGCCCTCTTGACAAGAGGAGGTTTGCCAGTCTCTGCTCAGACATTCCCAATGGGGTGCTCAGTAAAGGATTTCTTACCAACATAAATTCTTAATAGAAGAACTTATGTAGGTGCACTTTATTTTAAGGGAACTTGATATTTGAACATCTGGATTTACAAAACTGATAACCAAGTGGATTCTTTTCAGGAGTCATAAATAAACTCCCCACAAACGATTTCTAACCATTTACTTTGTATGTAGCTCAAATGTACCTATTTCTTTTCATGTTGTCTCCCCCACTAGGATGTCAACTCCTCAAAGGCAGATTTCACTTTTTCTTTGTACCCTCCATGCTTAGTGTGGTGCCTGGCACACAGTAAGCGCTTGAAGAATGTTTGGCTAAAAGGGTGCCCTTGAGCTAGGCTTTAGAGAATGAAATAGAAGTATGACTTCAGAAGATGACAAGGCATGTCTCCCACCACTCGGCAGAAGTGCAGAATGCATGAATGATCTAAGCCTAGCTCCATATCTGGTACAATGGACCACTCAAAGCCTAAGAGTTAAGATGTTTAATAAAACCAGTCAGTAACCCCCAGGTAAAAGCAGTCCACAAGGCAGTAGAAGCAGATAAAAGCAGCCTGTAAGGAAATAAAAGCATTCCGTAAGGAAGTTCTCTAGGGTCTTGGGAGCTTTCCAGCACAGTCTAGAGCTGTATAAATGCCTTGCTTAAAGGTTCAATGTAGTTGGGTCCCAAAACAATTCACATGAGGGAAAAGTTAAGTCAAATTATAAGAGCCTTTCCCCAACTGATAAAATAATCAAAGGATATAAAGAGGCAGTTTTCAGAGGATGAAACCCAAGCTATCAACATCTGCATAAAAATGCTCTAAATCACTAATATTAGAGAAATGTAAATTAAAACAACTCTGAGGTTTCACCTCATCCCTAGCAGATTAGCAAAGTTGACCAAAAAACAAAAAAAAGGAAAATGACAAATATTGGAAAGGTTCTAGGAAAAACAGGCATGTTGATGTACTGTTGTTGGAACTGTAAACTGGTCTGGCTATTCTAGAAAGCATTTTGGAATCCCAAAGTCACAAAACTATGCATACCCTCTGGCCCATCAGTACCACCACTACACTGATGAATACTTCCATGGAATCAAAGAAAGAGGAAAAGAATCAGAAGGACAAAATTAGATAGCATCTCTTTTTGTGATGACAAAGAACTTGAAACTAAGGAGGTACCCATCAATTGTGGAATGGCTGAACAAATTAAGGGATATGAATGCAATGGAATATTATTGTGCCATATATAGGGAATGATGAAAGGAAAGATTTCAGTAAAAATTGCATAGACTTGTATAAACTGCTGTGGAGTGAAGTGAGCAGAATAGAAGAACAATTTATACTATAACAAGGACATTGTGAAAAAGTACAATTTCAAAAAACTTACGAACTCTAATCAATACAACGATCAGTCATGTTTCCAGAGGACTTCTGATGAAGCATGCTACCCACCTCCTTACTGAAAGGAATGGGTTCAGGATGAAGAATGAGACATATTCTTTTTGACCTGATGAGAATAAGAACTTACTTTGCTTGACTATACTTAGTTGTTATGAAGTTTTTAGTTTCTTTTCTTTTTCCCTCAGTGAGTCAGAGGGAGATAGGTGGGGCAGAAAATAGATAATTTGTTCATTGGGGAAAAATTAATTATAAACATAAAAAGAAAGTTAACTCAATGGTCCCATGGCTATTCTACTGTGTCTTGCCTCACACTGGCCCCATTTGACTTTGTGGGAGGGTGAAGGTTAATTCAAACTGCCCAATTCTACCAGAGTCCTGGCCAACAACAAAGGATCAATACAAATCAAATCCTCTTTCATGCTCTACCATGGACTGGAGGTGATCCTGGGTCCTATCCATCGAGGAAGGTTTTATTATGAACCTATCAGCAGACTCTGTGCTAGTCATGAGAGGACCAGCCCAGCCAAGTCTGAACAATCTCAACATCGGTTTGGAAAAGAGAGAAATTTCTAAGTACAGAGACTTTCATAGGACCATAGATTACATGCAGGAATACTGGAAGGGTCATGGATTTCATATTTAGCCAAACCCTCTCATTTTCTAAATAAAGACAGTGAGGTCCAGAGAAGGTACACATAGTACCCAATATCACACAGGCAATAAATGATCAAGGCGGGTCTTGAACCCAAGTTCTCTGGTTCTAAAACAAATGTTCTTTATTCAACCCCTTCACTTTATAGATGAGAGAACTGAGGTTTATTCATTCAACAAGCTATTTGTGAATACCTACAACCTTCAAGGACCTATGATAGGTGCTCTACTGGATTTTTTAAAAAGGGGTAGAATGAGGCAAGATGGGACCTGAACTGAGCTCTGAAGGGTAGGATGTCTGGCAGATAGAAACATGAAGAACAGAAATTATAGGGATTATCATACCACACATCAACTTTAAGGCTAGAAATACAAACCCAAGGGCCTTACTCCCAGAATTCTGCTCAGGTCTTTTGACCTTGCTGTCTAGGATGGTTTATGGGTTTATTATTGAGGACTATGTGGCTTGGCTGCTGTCAGCTACCGACCTCCAAGTCACATTGCCAACTTTCTCAATGACTTTACCACATGGCTCCCATATTCCTTTCTTCCCAGTCCCCTTGGGGACTTCATTATTCATGACCATGTAATTCCTCAACTTCCCCCCTCAACTGGAATCACCTCCTTCTGCCCTCTATTTTAGTCACAAACCAGCATGGTCACACCTTAGACCTCACCAGCCCACAGACCTGTACCACATCAAGAGACAGGTGTCTTCCTTGACCACCAACCTTCTACCCTTCCATCTCTTCTGCTGTCACTCATTCTAAACTTGTTACCTCCATCAGTCTCTCCATGGCATTCTATGATCCTATGTCCAAAACTAACTTCTTATTATCTTTCCCTATAAATTTGCTTCTCTTTTTAACTTCACAGTTTCTGTCAATAGCACCACCTTACATCTAGTCTCTCATGTCTGAAATTTTAGATCAAGGGTTCTCAACCTTTTTGGCATCATGGATCCCTTGGGGGTAGTTTGGTGAAGCCTCTAGCTCCCTTCTCAGAATAATGTTTTAAATGCATAAAATATATAGGATTACAAAGAAAATCAATGATTTTCTATATTTATTATTATTAAATAATAATTTGTTATTATTATAATAAACTATATTTATTAAAATATTTTTTAAAACAAGCTCATCGATTCCAGGTTAAGAATCATTGATTTTATCTTTGACCCTGCTCTCTTCCACCTCAAATCCAATTGATTGCCAAGCCTTGAAAATTTTGTCCCTGTCATCTTTTTTCATATCTATCCCTTCCTTAACAACCAAATACATTTCTCCTGGCACTAGCCTAGAAAAGCTCCCCATGAATATCCATGTAGAACCCACTTAATTATTGTAGAATTATTGTAGAACCCACTTAACAGATTCTCCCATTTCTATTCTTATAGTCATTGACTTTGTACTGCTTATTGCTACCTGCCTAATCTTCCCTAACCTTCATAACTTTGTTTCATTGCTCCCCAAAAGAGGCTGCTGTCTATATCCCCAAAAGATTCTACACTTTCCATCTTGGTACTTCTTATAATGTCTTTTCAGACTGGAATATGTCTCCTCCCCAGCTCTTTCCTGGTTGAATTACTGATCAATATACCATCCTTCTCATCCTTTAAAGCTACTCAAATGCTTTCACCTCCAGAAAATCTCCCCAACCCTGCAGCCCCCTTGGTATCACCAAAGCAGTTATACCTTTTCTCCTTTGGAGTTCAGATATCACTTTGTTTCCCACATCTCTGATATATTAATTAGGGACCCTCAGGGAGCTCTCCGTGACTAAGATCGCAGAACAGCTGCCAATTGGCATTGGCAGAAGGATTTTCCTCACCTGGTAGTCATCTTTCCCCTGGAGCTGATTACATAGTGTTCCCTGGAGAATCAGGAAACATAAATACAAGTCCTGATGGGAGATAAGGACCATGATATGGACTCAGGGAGGCTGCCAATAAAATCAAAGGTTTGGACTAAAAAAAAAATCGAGGGGTGGAGCCAAGATGGCAGCGTAGAAGCAGCAAGGTCCCGCAGCTCCCACACCACCACCCTAAACACCCATAAAATTATGAGCCCAGACAAAGTCTAGGACTCTCAGACTCACAAAAATACAGAAAACACATCTTTCGCTGAAGGCAGCTCGGCAGCAGGGGCTCAGCGCAGCGGCCGGGAGTGGAGGCTGGCCCAACCTGAAGCCGAGACCACGGCCAGGCCCGGGGCAGTGGGAAGGAGCCAGGCAGAGCTGAGCCAAGTTGCACCACAGCCAGTCTTCAGAGGAGAGGATCTACAGCCTCCAGCACCTCCACATCTGCAGAGACGTGAGGAACAGGATGGGAGAGGGGCAGCTAGCACCAGAAGCAGAGACCAGTCCAGTCCAAAACTGTGGCCCGGCCAGGCCCCAGGGGCCAGGAAGAGCTGAGCCTCCCAAGCAGCAGCTTGAGTCTACTTCAGAGAAGATCTAAAGCACCTGCCTGAGGGGATCTTAAAATCCCCCAAACCAGGATCAGAGACAGGTTAGTGAAAGTGAAACTTTGAAAATTAATTTGGGGGAGGAAAAGCAGTTCAGCCAATCTGCCCCCAGGGCAAGGAAGCAGTGGGGGAAGGGAACTACTGGAACCGGCAGTGGCCCCCACGAGGCTGCTTCAGAGACCCTGGTCTGCAGACTCTGCAGGGGGGCTGAATTGCTTGATCAGGACCAAGTGCTCTTGTGTTGAGAAGCCTGGATCCGGATCGTGGTCTTGGGTGGTGGTCCTGGGGTGTGCTTTCAGCAAGCCAAAGCTGGGGGGACTTGCAACACCCCCCTAATAGCTCCGGCAGCTGGGAAAACCCCAGTGATTTGGAACAGAGCTTTCCCCCCTGGAAGCAGAGTTTCACAGAGATAAAAAAAAACACCCAATCAATTAATTGACTGGCCAACATGAGGAAAAGGAAGCAAAATAAGAACGGCAATAAAACTCTAGAATCCTTTTTTGTGGACAAAAAAGGATCAAAGCATGGAACGGGAGGAAGAC